>RCUC01000992.1:0-12915 GCA_003697995.1 Taxidea taxus jeffersonii
ATTAGCCCTAGTTTATTCATAAAGATTTTTAATTTCCATCTTAGAAAGGACAGTAAAATAGCTCTCAGGGGAAAAAGCTCTGAGGAAATTAATTTCACTGGAAATATGACCTTTGCTTAGCCTTGATAAGCCCTTACCTGGCTGGATAATATAATTTTGTAGGAATAAGCAGGGCAAGCTCAGAAAATAGGTGCTGGCTGAAGGATGGTACTGTTAAATTGAAGAACTTTTCAGAACTGTTAAATGTTATGTTTTAAGTTAAGAAATTTGAAAATTGGTTAAGAATGACTTTGCTATTTATATGCCTCAGAGCTAACTTGGTACTCTCCAATGTGTGTTCTTAAAACTCTAATTAAGACATAGGCAATCTACAACCCATGACCTAATTCTTATTTTTGTAAATACAGTTCTATTGGAATACATCCATGCTCACTTGTTTATGGATTGTCTGTAGTTGCTTTCCCCAAACAACTCTGCTACAAGAACAGTTACATGGTTGCACAAAGACTGTATGTTCTGCAAAGGCTAAAATACTCACTATCTGGCCCTTTATCAAAAAATGTTCGCTATCCAGGGGCGCCTGGGTGGCTCAGTGGGTTAAAGCCTCTGCCTTCGGCTCAGGTCATGATCCCAGGGTCCTGGGATCGAGCCCCACATTGGGCTCTCTGCTCAGTGGGGAGCCTGCTTCCTCCTCTCTCTCTACCTGCTTCTCTGCCTACTTGTGATCTCTGTCAAATAAATAAATAAAATCTTAAAAAAAAAAAATGTTCGCTATCCCTGCTCTGTTTTTCTGAGATTCTATTAGGTATTACCTGATCAAAAAGTCTGGAAAACAGTTAAGTAAAAGTAAGGATTTTTCTGTAAGATTTCTCAGACTCCTTAACATACTAATCCCAAGAGGGAGTATTCAATATCTCACAAACTTACTTGAGGCCACAATTTTCTTCATGGAGTATCTTGAAGGACCTGTTTTCTGTGGAACACGCTTAAGAGAATGCTACAGTATTCATTCAGATAAAAGACACACTAATAGAGTATTCACTAAATGTTAAACATTAGAGATCCAAAGATTTGTAAAATACCACCTTTGCTCTCAAAGACCTTGCTACCTATTGAGGATCCAAATAGTAAATGAATAATTACAGTGAAGTTCAGGAAGTGCTAAAGTAGGGAATACAAAATAATCAGTACTAATTCAAAGAAAAGAAAAATTGACTTTGATTAGTGTGGGTAGATGTTGGAAATCAGAAGAAAGGTACAAGAAAGATTCTTGAATGATGCTTTGAATGATACATAAAAATTTTCCTTGCAGAAAGTGTAGAGAATGTCATCACAGAGAAACCAACATCTCTATAAAATAGAATTTTGGTTTTGGAGACTACAAGGAATTTGTCCTTGAGGTCAAGAAGATCTATGGTTAAGTTAGTAGGCAAAATTCATGTCCCCAATCTTGAATAACATATAAGGATCTATGAGAAACAGGATTAGCAGTCAAATTAGAGAGATTAGATATCATCTGTGATGGCACCACACAAAATGATGAAGCCATCAGCAATACTTCTGTTTCCTACAAAAATAAGAGTTTAAGGGAGGAGTCAAGATGGCGGAGAAGTAGGAGGCTGAGACGACATCAGCCAGCAGGAGATCAGCTAGATAGCCTATCAAACCATTCCGAACACCTACAAATCCAACAGGAGATCGAAGAGAAGAAAAACAGCAATTCTAGGAACAGAAAATCGACCACTTTCTGAAAGGTAGGACCAGCGGAGAAGTGATTCCAACGCGACGGGAAGGGCCGGCTCCCGGCAAGCGGCGGAGCACAAAATCAGAACTTTTAAAAGTCGGCTCCACGGAGGGACATCACTCCAGAGGCTAAACTGGGGTGAAGACCTCACGGGGACAACGTGGACTCAGGTCCCACGGGGTCACAGAAGGATCGGGGGTGTCTGAGTGTCGCAGAGCTCACAGGTATTAGAGCGGGGAAGTCGGCTGCGGAGACAGAGCCAAGATTTCCTAGTGGTCTGTGACACGGACCGGTGCTCTGTGCGAGGGGTCCCCACAAGATCCGGGGAGACTCCGACCCGGGAGAGCTCAGGGATCTACGGGGTTCGGAGACTCCAGGTGGGACACTGCCAGAGACAGAGACGCTTGGTCACAGGCTGGGTGAGCTCGGAGCACTCCCAGAAGCCAGTGAGACGGGACTGCTTAGGCACGATTTACTCTGAGCGCGGTCTGCGGGCGCGCGCGGTCTGCGGGTGCGCGCAGTGGCGGCGGGCCCGCGGTGTCCGCGGCCCGCGGGGTCTGCGGGCCTGCGGTGTCTGCGGGCGCGCGGTGTCTGCGGGCGGACGCGCGCGCGCACTCTCCGGCGCAAACGTGGGCTAGGGAGACTGGACGGATTAAACGCTTTTCTCTGAAGGCGCACTGAAGACTGGGGCCCCTAGCTCTCGGCTCCTCTGAACCGGAGATTGGGAGGCCGCCATTGTCATTCCCGTCCTCCAGAACTCTACAGAAAGCACGATAAGGGAACAAAAGCTCCTGAAAGCAAACCTGAGAGGATTACTTAGCCCGGCCCCTGGTAAGGGCGGTGCAACTCCGCCTGGGGCAAAGACACCTGAGAATCACTACAACAGGCCCCACCCCCAGAAGATCAAAGAAATACAGCCAAGACCAAGTTCACTTAACAAGGAGAACAGCGGATTCTTATCTGGACAAAATGACAAGGCGGAAAAACTCACCACAAAAAAAAGAGCAGGAGACAGGACCGAAGGCTAGGGACCTAATCAATACAGACATTGGTAATATGTCAGATCTGGAATTCAGGATGACGATTCTCAAGGTCCTAGCCGGGCTCGAAAAAGGCATGGAAGATATTAGAGAAACCCTGTCAGGAGAAATAAAAACCCTTTCTGGAGAAATAAAAGAACTAAAGTCTAATCAAGTTCAAATAAAAAAAGCTATTAATGAGGTACAATAAAAAATGGAGGCTCTAACTGCTAGGATAAATGAGGCAGAAGACAGAATTAGTGATATAGAAGACCAAATGGCAGGGAATAATGAGGCAGACCAAAAGAGAGACAATCAACTACTGGACCACGAGGGGAGAATTCGAGAGATAAGTGATGCCATAAGACGAAACAACATTAGAATAATTGGGATTCCAGAAGAAGAAGAAAGAGATATAGGAGCAGAAGGTATACTGGAGAGGATTATTGTAGAGAATTTCCCTAATATAGCAAGGGGAACAAGCATCAAAATCCAGGAGGCCCAGAGAACACCTCTCAAAATCAATAGGAATCGACCCACACCCCGCCACCTAATAGTAAAATTTACAAGTCTTAGCGACAAAGAGAAAATCCTGAAAGCAGCATGGGACAAGAAGTCTGTAACATACAATGGTAAAAATATTAGATTGGCAGGAGACTTATCCACAGAGACCTGGCAGGCCAGAAAGAACTGGCATGATATATTCAGAGCACTAAACGAGAAAAACATGCAGCCAAGAATACTTTATCCAACTAGGTTATCATTGAAAATAGAAGGAGAGATAAAAAGCTTCCAGGACAAACAAAAACTGAAAGAGTGTGTAAACACCAAACCAGCTCTACAGGAAATATTGAAAGGGATCCTCTAAGCAAAGAGAGACCCTAAAAGTATTACCAGAAAGGAACAGAGACATTATACAGTAACAATCACCATACAGGCAATACAATGGCACTAAACTCATATCTCTCAATAGTTACCCTGAATGTAAATGGGCTAAATGCCCCAATCAAAAGACACAGGGTTTCAGAATGGATAAAAAAACAAAACCCATCCATATGCTGCCTACAAGAAACTCATCTTAGACCTGAAGACACCTCCAGATTGAAAGTGAGGGGGTGGAAAACAATTTACCATGCTAATGGACATCAGAAGAAAGCTGGGGTGGCAATCCTTATATCAGATCAATTAGATTTTAAGCCAAAGACTATAATAAGAGATGAGGAAGGACACTACATCATACTCAAAGGGTCTGTCCAACAAGAAGATCTAACAATTTTAAATATCTATGCCCCTAACATGGGAGCAGCCAACTATATAAACCAATTAATAACAAAATCAAAGAAACACATTGACAAGAATACAATAATAGTTGGAGACTTTAATACACCCCTCACTGAAATGGACAGATCATCCAAGCAAAAGATCAACAAGGAAATAAAGGTCTTAAATGACACACTGGAGGAGATGGACATCACAGATATATTCAGAACATTCTACCCCAAAGCAACAGAATACACGTTCTTCTCTAGTGCCCATGGAACATTCTCCAGAATAGATCACATCCTGGGTCATAAATCAGGTCTCAACAGGTATCAAAAGATTGGGATCATTCCCTGCATATTTTCAGACCACAATGCTCTGAAGCTAGAACTCAATCACAAGAGGAAATGTGGAAAGAGCCCAAATACATGGAGGCTCAATAGCATCCTTCTAAAAAATGAATGGGTCAACCAGGAAATTAAAGAAGAATTGAAAAAAACCATGGAAACAAATGATAATGAAAACACAATGGTCCAAAATCTGTGGGACACAGCAAAGGCAGTCCTGAGAGGAAAATATATAGCGATACAAGCCTATCTCAAGAAACAGGAAAGGTCTCAAATACACAACCTAACCCTACACCTTAAGGAACTCGAGAGAGAGCAACAAAGAAAGCCTAAACCCAGCAGGAGAAGAGAAATAATAAAGATCAAAGCAGAAATCAATGAAATAGAAACCAAAAAAACAATAGAACAAATCAATGAAACTAGGAGCTGGTTCTTTGAAAGAATTAATAAGATTGATAAACCCCTGGCCAGACTTATCCAAAAGAAAAGAGAAAGGACCCAAATAAATAAAATCATGAACGGAAGAGGAGAGATCACAACCAACACCAAAGAAATACAAACAATCATAAGAACATATTATGAACAACTCTATGCCAACAAATTTGACAATCTGGAAGAAATGGATGCTTTCCTAGAGACATATAAACTGCCAAAACTGAACCAGGAAGAAATAGAAAACCTGAATAGGCCCATCACCAGTAAGGAGATTGAAACAGTCATCCAAAATCTCCCAACAAACAAAAGCCCAGGGCCAGATGGCTTCCCAGGGGAATTCTACCAAACATTTAAAGAAGAATTAATTCCTATTCTCCTGAAACTGTTCCAAAAAATAGAAATGGAAGGAAAACTTCCAAACTCATTTTATGAGGCCAGCATCACCTTGATCCCCAAACCAGACAAGGATCCCATCAAAAAAGAGAATTACAGACCAATATCCTTGATGAACATAGATGCGAAAATTCTCACCAAAATACTAGCCAATAGGATCCAACAGTACATTAAAAGGATTATTCACCACGACCAAGTGGGATTTATTCCAGGGCAGCAGGGTTGGTTCAACATCCGCAAATCAATCAATGTGATACAGTACATCAACAAAAGAAAGAACAAGAACCATATGATACTCTCAATAGATGCTGAAAAAGCATTTGACAAAGTGCAACATCCCTTCCTAATCAAAACTCTTCAAAGTGTAGGGATAGAAGGCACATACCTCAATATTATCAAAGCCATCTATGAAAAACCCACGGCAAGTATCATTCTCAATGGAGAAAAACTGAGAGCTTTTCCGTTAAGGTCAGGAACACGGCAGGGATGTCCACTATCACCACTGCTATTCAACATAGTACTAGAAGTCCTAGCCTCAGCAATCAGACAACAAAAAGAAATTAAAGGCATCCAAATCAGCAAAGAAGAAGTCAAACTATTGCTCTTTGCAGATGATATGATACCATATGTGGAAAACCCAAAAGGCTCCACTCCAAAACTGCTAGAGCTTGTACAGGAATTCAGTAAAGTGTCAGGATATAAAATCAATGCACAGAAATCAGTTGCATTTCTTTACACCAACAGCAAGACAGAAGAAAGAGAAATTAAGGAGTCAATCCCATTTACAATTACACCCAAAACCATAAGATACCTAGGAATAAACCTAACGAAAGAGGCAAAGAATCTATACTCAGAGAACTATAAAGTACTCATGAAAGAAATTGAGGAAGACATAAAGAAATGGAAAAATGTTCCATGCTCATGGATTGGAAGAATAAATATTGTGAAAATGTCTATGCTACCTAAAGCTATCTACACATTTAATACAATGCCTATCAAAATTCCATCCAATTTTTTCAAAGAAATGGAACAAATAATCCTAAAATTTATATGGAACCAGAAAAGACCTCAAATAGCCAAAGGAATATTGAAAAAGAAAACCAAAGTTGGTGGCATCACAATTCCCGACTTCAAGCTCTACTACAAAGCTGTCATCATTAAGACAGTATGGTACTGGCACAAAAACAGACACATAGATCAATGGAACAGAATAGAGAGCCCAGAAATAGACCCTCAACTCTATGGTCAACTAATCTTCGACAAAGCAGGAAAGAACATCCAATGGAAAAAAGACAGCCTCTTCAACAAATGGTGTTGGGAAAATTGGACAGCCACATGCAGAAAAATGAAATTGGACCATTTCCTTACACCACACACGAAAACAGACTCAAAATGGATGAAGGACCTCAACGTGAGAAAGGAATCCATCAAAATCCTTGAGGAGAACACAGGCAGCAACCTCTTCGACCTCAGCCACAGCAACTTCTTCCTAGGAACAACGCCAAAGGCAAGGGAAGCAAGGGAAAAAATGAACTATTGGGACTTCATCAAGATCAAAAGCTTTTGCACAGCAAAGGAAACAGTCAACAAAACCAAAAGACAACTGACAGAGAGGGAAAAGATATTTGCAAATGACATATCAGATAAAGGGCTAGTATCTAAAATCTACAAAGAGCTTAGCAAACTCAACACCCAAAGAACAAATAATCCAATCAAGAAATGGGCAGAGGACATGAACAGACATTTCTGCAAAGAAGACATCCAGATGGCCAACAGACACATGAAAAAGTGCTCCACATCACTGGGCATCAGGGAAATACAAATCAAAACCACAATGAGATACCACCTCACACCAGTCAGAATGGCTAAAATGAACAAGTCAGGAAATGACAGATGCTGGCGAGGATGTGGAGAAAGGGGAACCCTCCTACACTGTTGGTGGGAATGCAAGCTGGTGCAACCACTCTGGAAAACAGCATGGAGGTTCCTCAAAAAATTGAAAATAGAGCTACCTTATGACCCAGCAATTGCACTACTGGGTATTTATCCTAAAGATACAAACGTAGTGATCCAAAGGGGCACGTGTACCCGAATGTTTATAGCAGCAATGTCCACAATAGCCAAGTTATGGAAAGAACCTAGATGTCCATCAACAGATGAATGGATAAAGAAGAAGTGGTATATATATACAATGGAATACTATGCAGCCATCAAAAGAAATGAAATCTTACCATTTGCGACGACATGGATGGAACTAGAGCGTATTATGCTTAGCGAAATAAGTCAACCGGAGAAAGACAACTATCATATGATCTCCCTGATATGAGGAAGTGGAGATGCAATGGGGGTGGGAGTTAAGGTGGTAGGAAAAGTAAAAATGAAACAAGATGGGATCGGGAGGGAGACAAACCAAAAGAGACTCTTAATGTCATAAAACAAACTGAGGGGGGTGGGGGGAAGAGGGGTTGGGTGAGGGTGGTGGGGTTAAATCATATGTTTAAATAAAGCTTAAATAAAGTAAAAAAAAAAATAAGAGTTTAAAAAATAAAAGATAACATTAAATTCAGAAAAAAAAAACAGGGAAAGATTCAAGTGATAATTTACATTGCAGTGTCCTTTGTGTGGCAATTTTCAACTTCTCTTTCGGATAATGCAGGGAAAAATGCATTGAAAGTATGGGTGTACCAGGAAGAGAGGTAATTTTGACTTTAGAAAAAAAAATCGATTCTATGGGAAGAGGTTTCCCCAATCTTCCTGACAAACTCAGATTTCCATGTTAGCCTGAATGCATTTGGAAGTCCAACCAACAAAAACACCTGGCACAAAGACTGGCATGATAATCAAAACTAGAGATGAACAAAACATAAAATAAAAAGATGCTTTGGAAACCGTGTATAAGCAAAGACACCCACACACTCCTGATAAACAGTTGATTATTAGTGTACTTGGCATTTTATGTTTCAGGATGATGACAAGAGCTCTGTTAAAGGCTGGTATGGGTAAGATCTAGAAGTATTAACAGGTATACTTTCTGTTCACAATTTTCAAACTTTGCCTTAATTTTTGAAGTATTTATCTCCTCTTTCATCAATTTTTCCCCTGGTAAACTTCCTATCTCTAACTGATCCCTAAAACATCTATTCCTTAGTTTTTCAATATTGTTCCCTTTATTCAGCCTATAGTAAATACTGCACTTGAATGACAAAGGCTTTCTGCTATAAGACCTCTTAATCTTTTTCTTTTTTATCTTTTTCTCTTTTAACCTAAAAAAAGTCTTTAGATTTTATTAATTATATATTCTTCCCCTTTTGTCTTAAAATAATAAATGAGGTTACTCCTTTCTAAGGCTGGCCTTTCAGTCTGTTAATTTTTATCTCATTTGACTTCCAGAACTTGCCTCATAGATTCTCTTTTATCATCAGCTTCAATCCGGTTCTTCTCTGTTGGCTTTTTTCTTCATCTATATATACATATGCTAAAGGTTCTCCAATTCTAAATAAATTGTTCCTCAACTCTGTCCTTCTACATTTTTCCTTTTCATTCCTGTGAATACTCATAAAAGTAATTCTCTTTCGATTCCACCATACTTCATTGTTCACTTCAACCTTCATCACAGTATATTTTCTATTTACACCACTTTACTGAAACTTTCTAAAAATCACAAGTAGTACCATTGCCAAATCTCACAATATTGATTCTTTTCCTATCCTGCTTTACCACAAGCATTTAACAATATTAAACTTAGGTTTGTTAGTGAGATTCTTGCCTCCTCTGGCTCTAGTGGCCCTGAACCTCTTTCTCCTGTTTCTTCCCTTACTTTTCTTCCCACCAATCATGTGCATCTTAAAACTCCGTGCTTTCCTCTTTTCTCTTCTATATACTCTGCTTCTTTAGGCCTTTATTTTCTCACACTAGATCATTATAGCAACACCCAAAATGGACCAACAGCCCACCACAAAATCAATCCAAGGAGGTGAGACCAAGAAACATAATAATCAAAATAGCAATCAGTATTGATAAAGAACTTTACAGGCAGCAAGACAAAAGAAAACGTTGCATACAAGAGAAACGCTAAAAGGCTATCAGCAGATTTTTCAGCAGAAACTTTACAGGCCAAAAAGGTAGTGGCATGATAAATTCAAAGTACTGGGGGGGGGGGGTTCTCCTACCAAGAATACTTTATCAAGCAAGGTTATCATTCAGAATAGGAGAGAGAGCTTCCCAGTTAGCAAACATTAAAGGAATTCATGACCACTAAACCAGCCTTGCAAAAATGTTAAAGAGGACTCTGAGTGGAAAGGAAAGACCATAACCATGAGTAAGAAAAGTAGAAAGTACAAAAGTAGTAAGATTATATATAAAAATCAGTCAAGGAATTCACAGAATAAAAGCATATGCCAAAAATGTGGGGAGGAAGGAGTAAAAATGTAATCCTTTTAGAATGGGTTCAAACTTAAGTGACCATTAATTTAATATAGACTGCTATGTGCATAAGATAATATATGCAAATCTAATGGTTATCAAAAATCAAAAAATATTAATCATTATGCAAATAATAAAGAGAAAAGAATCCAATTATATCACTAAAGAAAGGCAGCAAACTGTGAGAGAAGAGAGCAAGAGAAGAAAGAAGCAGAGAAGAACTACAAAAAACAACCATAAACAAGTAACAAAATGGCAATAAATACATACCTAACGATAATTATTTTGAATGTAAATGGATTAAATGATCCAATCAAAACATATGAGGTAACAGAATAGATTAAAAAAAGCAAGACCCATTTATATGCTGCCTACAAGAGACTCATTTCAGGTTACAGACACATGCAGATTAAAAGCAAAGGGATGGAAAAGCATTTACCATGCAGACTGAAGTGAAAAGAAAGCCAGGGTAGCATAACTTACATTGGGTAAAATAGATTTTATTTTTTTTTAAACATTTTATTTTATTTTTTACTTTTTTAAAGATTTTATTTATTTATTTGACAGAGATCACAAGTAGGCAGAGAGGCAGGCAGAGAGAGGGAGAGAAGGAAGCAGGCTCCCCACTGACAGGGAGCCCAATGTGGGGCTTGATCCCAGGACCCTGGGATCATGACCTGAGCCGAAGGCAGAGGTTTAACCCACTGAACCACCCAGGTGCCCCTAAAATAGATTTTAAAACAAAGACTGTAACAAGAAATAAAGGAGGACACTATATAATCATAAAGGGAACAATCCAACAAGAAGATAGAACAATTATATGTATTTATGCAACCAACATGGGAACACCCAAATACATAAAACAGCTAAACAAACATAAAAGAAATAATCAATAGTAATTCGAAAGTAGTAGGGTATTTTAACACCCCATTTACATCAATGGACATATCATCCAAACAGAAAATCAACAAGGAAACGGTGGCTTTGGATAACATACTGGGCCAGATGGATTTAACAGAAATATTCAGACTATTCCATCCTAATACAGCAGAATACACATTCATTTCAAGTACACATGTAATACCCTCGAGAACAGGTCATATATTAGGCCACAAAACAAGCCTCAGTAAATTTAAGAAGACTGAAATCATACAATGCACCTCTTCTGCCTATAATACTATGAAACCAGATATCAGACACAAGGAAAAATCTGGAAAGTACATAAATACATGGAAGTTAAATAACATGCTATTAAGCAATGAATGGGGCAACTAAAAAACAAAAAGGAAATTAAAAAATTCATGGAGACAAATGAAAATATAAACACAATAGTCCAAAACCTTGGGATGCGACAAAAGCACTTCTAAGAGGAAAATTTATAGCAATGCAGGGCTACATCAAGAAACAAGAAAAATCCCAAATAAATAATATAACTTTATACCTAAAGAAACCAGAAAAAGAATAAAGAAAGCCCAAAGTTAGCAGAATGAAGGAATTAAGAAAGATCAGAGCAGAAATAAATGAAATAGAGACTTTAAAAACAACAGAAAAGATCAATGAAACCAAGAGCTACTCCTTGAAAAGATAAACAAAATTGATAAACCTTTAGCCAGGTTCATCAAGAAAAAAGAGAAAACTCAAACAAATAATCTCAGAAATGAAAGAGAGCCATAAACTGACACCATCAAAATACAAAGGACTGTAAAACTGTATATGCCAACCAGTTGGACAACCTAGAAGAAATGGATAAACTTCTAGAAACATATAACCTCCTAAAACTGAATCAGGAAGAAATAGACATTTGAGCAGACCAATTAGCAGTAATGAAATTGAATCACTAATCAAAAAAACTCCCAACAATTCAGCAAAGGCAGTCATTAGAGGGAAGTATTTTGAATACAGGCCTATCTCAAGAAGCAAGAAAAGCTGCAAATATAAAATCTAACCTTACACCCAAAGGCACTCAAAAAAGAACAGCAAATAAAGCCTAAAATCAGCAGAAGGGAAACAGTTGAGATCAGAGCAGAAATAAATATTATAGAAATTTAAAAAAAAATTAAGGAGATGGTTCTTTGAAACAATTACCAAAATTGATAAACTCCCTATCCAGACTTCACAAAAAGAAAAGAGAAAGGACCCAAACAAATAAAATCATGAATAAAAGAGCAGATATCATAATCAACACTGCAGAAATACAAACAATTATAAAAGAGTATTATGAGCAATTATATGCCAACAAATTGGGCAATATAGAAGAAATAGATAAATTCCTAGAAACTATATATATAAACTACCAAAACTGAAACAGGAAGAAATAGAAAACCAACACAGACTCATAATCAGCAAAGAAATGGAATCAGTGATCAAAAACCTCCCAACAAACGTGAGTCCAGGACCAGATAGCTTCACAGGGGAATTCTACCAAGCACTTAAAGAAGAATTAATATCTATTCTTCTAAAGCTATTTCAAAAACATAGAAAGGGAAGGAAAACTTTCAAACTCATTCTATGAGGCAAGCATTACCTTGATTCCAAACCAGAAAAAAACCCTCTACAAAGGAGAATCAGAGACCAATATCCCTGATGAAAATGAAAGCAAAAATTTTCAACAAGATACTAGCTAATCGGATTCAACAGTACATTTAAAAGGATTATTCACCATGATCAAGTGGGATTTATTCTGGGGCTATAGGGGTGGCTCAATATCCACAAATCAATCAACATGATAATAAAGAAAAGGACAAGAACCATATGATCCTCTCAATAGATGCAGAAAAAGCATTTGACAAAATATAGCATCCTTTCTTGATAAAAACCCTCCACCACGTCGGGGTAGAGGGAACATACCTCAATATCATAAAGGCCATATAGGAAAGACCCACAGTGAATATCATTCTCAATGGGAAAAACCTGAGAGTTTTTCCCCCAAGGTCAGGAACACAAAAGAGCTGTCCACTCTCATCATTGTTGTTAAACGTAGTACTGGAAGTCCCAGCCTCAGCAATAAGACAGCAAAAAGAAATGAAAGGCATCCAAATCAACAAGAAATATGTCAAACTTTCACTCTTCATATACAACATGATACTCTACATAAAAAACCCAAAAGACTCAGATGCCTGGGTGGCTCAGTGGCTTAAGCCACTGCCTTCGGCTCAGGTCATGATCTCAGGGTCCTGGGATTGAGTCCCGCATCAGCGGGGAGCTTGCTTCTGCCTGCCTCTCTGCTTACTTGTGATCTCTCTCTGTATGTCTCTCTGTATGTCAAATAAATAAATAAAATCTTAAAAAAAAAAAA
>RCUC01000994.1:0-26146 GCA_003697995.1 Taxidea taxus jeffersonii
TTTTTTTTTTTTTTAAAGATTTTATTTATTTATTTGTCAGAGAGAGAGAGAGCATATGAGCACAGGCAGACAGAGTGGCAGGCAGAGGCAGAGGGAGAAGCAGGCTCCCTGCCGAGCAAGGAGCCCGATGCGGGACTCGATCCCAGGATGCTGGGATCATGACCTGAGCCGAAGGCAGCCGCTTAACCAACTGAGCCACCCAGGCGTCCCGAGAGAGAGAATCTTTAAGCAGACTCTGAGCACAGAGCCTGCTCTGAGGCTCGATCTTATGATCCTGAGATCATGACCGGAGCCAAAATCAGGAGTCCAACACTTAAAAGGTACTTCATAACTCTATTTATTTATTAATTTTTATTTTTGAAATGACAATGTTTTTTTTTAATTTAATTTTATTTTTTCAGTGTTCCAAGATTCATTGTTTATGCACCACCTTAACTCCACCTTTTAATTAAACATCATATTTTGAGGTATTATAGGTTCATAGGCAGTTGTAAGAATACAGAGAGAGTCCTTATACCCTTCACCCAGTTTCCCCCTGTGCTAACAATTTGCAAAGCTATAGTACAATATCACAACTAGGATATTGATACTGATATATTTTCATCACCACTGGATGAAAATACTCCCTTTTACAACTTCATCCATTTCCTTCTTACCAGCAACCCCTCCTTAACCCCCAGCAACCACTGATGGACATTTCAAGAACGTTGCATAAATGGGATCACATAATATGTAACCTTTTTGAATTAGTGTTTTCATTAGACCTAATTCTCTAGAAATTCATCCAGATTGTTGCATGTTTCAACAGTTTGTTGCTTTTTATTCCTGAATAAGTTCCATGGTACCAATATAAGCTACAATTTAACTATTCACTCATTGAAGGATATAGAGGTCATTTCCAGGTGGGTGCTCTTTTGAATAAAGTTCCTATAAACATTAATGGATGGGTTTTTCTGTGAACATAAGTTTTTCTTCCTCTGGGGTAAATGCCCAAGAGTTTAATTCATGGATGGTATGGTACTTATATGTTTAGTTTTTAAAGAAATGGCCAAACTTGTGACTGTACCATTTTCCCACCAGCAACCGAAGAGTGATCTAGTTTCCCCATATCCTCTCCAGCACTTGGTGTTGTCACTATTTTTTCTTTAGCCATTCTGATATACGTTTAGTAATATCACACTGTGGTTTTAATATGCATTTTCCTCATGGCTAATGATTGTTGGACAACTTTTCATGTGCTTATCTCCCATTTGTATAATTTCATTGGTGAAATGTCTCTTTGTGTCTTTTGTACGCATTTTATTTTTTTTATTTTTAAAGATTTTTAAAAATTTTATTTATTAGAGAGAGAGCTCAGGCGGACAGAGTGGTAGAAGCAGAGGGAGAAGCAGGCTCCCTGCCGAGCAAGGAGCTCGATGTGGGCCTCCATCCCAGGATGCTGGGATCATGACCTGAGCCGAAGGCAGCCGCTTAACCAACTGAGCCACCCAGGCATCCCTTTTGTACGCATTTTAATTGGATTTTTTTTTACTGTTGAATTTTGAGAGTTCATTGTATATTCCAGATACTAAGGCTTTGTCATATATGTAGTTTGCAAACATTTTTCCTTTTCTGTAATTTTTCTTTTTATCCTTTTAATAGGGTCTTTCTCTGAGTACAAGTTTTGAAGTATAATGAAGTCCAATTTATCATTTTCCCTTTTATGAGTCATTCTTTTTGTGTCACATCTAAAAACTCTTTACTTAGTCCTAGATCCTGAATGTTTATTTCTATGTTTTTTTCCTAAAAATTTTATAATTCTATGTTTTATATTTAAGTCCATTATCCATTTCAGAATTTTTTAATAAGGTATGAGGTTTAGGTGAAATTTCTTTTTTGGGGGGGGCTATGGATGTCCAATTACTCCAGCACCGATTGTTAAAAAAAAAAAAAAAAAAAAACTACCCTTCTTCCATTGAAGTGCTTTTACACTTTTGTGTAAAATAATCAGTTGGGCATATTTGTGTGGATCTATTTATAGGTTTCCTGTTATCTACCACTGATGTGTGTACCCATCCATCCACCAATCCTACACAGTTTGGATTATTATAGCAATAAGATAAGTTTTACATCAGAAAGGCTGATTCTTCCTTGTTTATTTTTCAAAATTGTTTTCGTTATTCTAGTTCCTTTGCCTCTCCTAATAAATTTTACACTTGATTTTAACCTGAAGGACAGGAAGTGATTCCATATAAATTGTAGACTAACCTTATCTATACCTCTAAAAAACTATCCTAGGATTTAATAGGGACTAAGTTAAACTTGCATATCAATTTGGGAAGAATTATGTTTAATAGGCTGTCTTCCAATACATGAACATGATATGTTTCTCCATTTATTTAGATCAACTTTGATTTCTTAAATTAGCATTTTGTAGTTTTTAGCCATTAAGTCCCAAACATGTTTTGTTAGTTTACATTTAAATATTTCATTTAATTTGAGTGATTATATATTGCATTGTATTTTTTGTTTTGGTGTCCACATACTCATTGCTGGATAATAGAAATACAATTGGTTTTTGTAAGTTAATGTTGTATCCAGCAACATTATTGAAATCAATTATTAATTCTAGAAGGATTTGTTTATGTTTTAGATTCCTTAGGATTCCTCAAATGAACAATCATGTCATCTGTAAGTAAGGACATTTTATTATTTCCCTTCTAATCTGCATGACTTTAATTTCATTTTCCTGCCTTGTTGCAGTGGTTATCACTACCAGCACTATACTGAAAAAGAATGGTAAGAATAGACATTCTTGGCTTTTAACAAAGATGGCTGAGACGACATCAGCCAGCAGGAGATCAGCTAGATAGCCTATCAAACCATTCCGAACACCTACAAATCCAACAGGAGATCGAAGAGAAGAAAAACAACAATTCTAGGAACAGAAAATCGACCACTTTCTGAAAGGTAGGACCAGCGGAGAAGTGAATCCAACGGGCCGGGAAGATAGACCCCAGGGGGAGGGGCCGGCTCCCGGCAAGCGGCGGAGCACAAAATCAGAACTTTTAAAAGTCGGCTCCACGGAGGGACATCACTCCAGAGGCTAAACTGGGGTGAAGACCTCACGGGGACAACGTGGACTCAGGTCCCACGGGGTCACAGAAGGATCGGGGGTGTCTGAGTGTCGCAGAGCTCACAGGTATTAGAGCGGGGAAGTCGGCTGCGGAGACAGAGCCGAGATTTCCTAGTGGTCTGTGACACGGACCGGTGCTCTGTGGCACTGGCCGGTGCTCTGTGCGAGGGGTCCCCACAAGATCCGGGGAGACTCCGACCCGGGAGAGCTCAGGGATCTACGGGGTCCGGAGACTCCAGGTGGGACTCTGCCAGAGACAGAGACGCTTGGCCACAGGCTGGGTGAGCTCGGAGCACTCCCAGAAGCCAGTGAGACGGGACTGCTTACGCACGATTTTCTCTCAGCGCGGTCTGCGGGCGCGCGCGGTCTGTGGGTGCGCGCAGTGTCGGTGGGCCCGCGGTGTCTGCGGCCCGCGGGGTCTGCGGGCCTGCGGTGTCTGCGGGCGCGCAGTGTCTGCGGGCGGACGTGCGCGCGCAGTCTCCGGCGCAAACGTGGGCTAGGGAGACTGGAGGGATTAAACGCTTTTCTCTGAAAGCGCACTGAAGACTGGGGCCCCTAGCTCTCGGCTCCTCTGAACCGGAGATTGGGAAGCCGCCATTGTCATTCCCGTCCTCCAGAACTCTACAGAAAGTGCGTTCAGGGAACAAAAGCTCCTGAAAGCAAACCTGAGAGGATTACTTAGCCCAGCCCCTGGTAAGGGCGGTGCAACTCCGCCTGGGGCAAAGACACCTGAGAATCACTACAACAGGCCCCTCCCCCCAGAAGATCAAAGAAATCCAGCCAAGACCAAGTTCACTTAACAAGGAGAACAGCGGATTCTTATCTGGACAAAATGACAAGGCGGAAAAACTCACCACAAAAAAAAGAGCAGGAGACAGGACCGAAGGCTAGGGACCTAATCAATACAGACATTGGTAATATGTCAGATCTGGAATTCAGGATGACGATTCTCAAGGTCCTAGCCGGGCTCGAAAAAGGCATGGAAGATATTAGAGAAACCCTGTCAGGAGAAATAAAAACCCTTTCTGGAGAAATAAAAGAAATAAAGTCTAATCAAGTTGAAATAAAAAAAGCTATTAATGAGGTGTAATCAAAAATGGAGGCTCTTACTGCTAGGATAAATGAGGCAGAAGACAGAATTAGTGATATAGAAGACCAAATGGCAGGGAATAATGAAGCAGACCAAAAGAGAGACAATCAACTACTGGACCACGAGGGGAGAATTCGAGAGATAAGTGATGCCATAAGACGAAACAACATTAGAATAATTGGGATTCCAGAAGAAGAAGAAAGAGAAATAGGAGCAGAAGGTATACTGGAGAGGATTATTGTAGAGAATTTCCCTAATATAGCAAGGGGAACAAGCATCAAAATCCAGGAGGCCCAGAGAACACCTCTCAAAATCAATAGGAATCGACCCACACCCCGACACCTAATAGTAAAATTTACAAGTCTTAGCGACAAAGAGAAAATCCTGAAAGCAGCACGGGACAAGAAGTCTGTAACGTACAATGGTAAAAATATTAGATTGGCAGCAGACTTATCCACAGAGACCTGGCAGGCCAGAAAGAACTGGCATGATATATTCAGAGCACTAAACGAGAAAAACATGCAGCCAAGAATACTTTATCCAGCTAGGTTATCATTGAAAATAGAAGGAGAGATAAAAAGCTTCCAGGACAAACAAAAACTGAAAGAGTTTGTAAACACCAAACCAGCTCTACAGGAAATATTGAAAGGGGTCCTCTAAGCAAAGAGAGACCCTAAAAGTATTACCAGAAAGGAACAGAGACATTATACAGTAACAACCACCATACAGGCAATACAATGGCACTAAACTCATATCTCTCAATAGTTACCCTGAATGTAAATGGGCTAAATGCCCCAATCAAAAGACACAGGGTTTCAGAATGGATAAAAAAACAAAACCCATCCATATGCTGCCTACAAGAAACTCATTTTAGACCTGAAGACACCTCCAGATTGAAAGTGAGGGGGTGGAAAACAATTTACCATGCTAATGGACATCAGAAGAAAGCTGGGGTGGCAATCCTTATATCAGATCAATTAGATTTTAAGCCAAAGACTATAATAAGAGATGAGGAAGGACACTTCATCATACTCAAAGGGTCTGTCCAACAAGAAGATCTAACAATTTTAAATATCTATGCCCCTAACATGGGAGCAGCCAACTATATAAACCAATTAATAACAAAATCAAAGAAACACATTGACAAGAATACAATAATAGTAGGAGACTTTAACACACCCCTCACTGAAATGGACAGATCATCCAAGCAAAAGATCAACAAGGAAATAAAGGTCTTAAATGACACACTGGACGAGATGGACATCACAGATATATTCAGAACATTCCTCCCCAAAGCAACAGAATACACATTCTTCTCTAGTGCCCATGGAACATTCTCCAGAATAGATCACATCCTGGGTCATAAATCAGGTCTCAACAGGTATCAAAAGATTGGGATCATTCCCTGCATATTTTCAGACCACAATGCTCTGAAGCTAGAACTCAATCACAAGAGGAAATGTGGAAAGAGCACAAATACATGGAGGCTCAACAGCATCCTTCTAAAAAATGAATGGGTCAACCAGGAAATTAAAGAAGAATTGAAAAAAACCATGGAAACAAATGATAATGAAAACACAACGGTCCAAAATCTGTGGGACACAGCAAAGGCAGTCCTGAGAGGAAAATATATAGCGATACAAGCCTATCTCAAGAAACAGGAAAGGTCTCAAATACACAACCTAACCCTACACCTCAAGGAACTCGAGAGAGAACAACAAAGAAAGCCTAAACCCAGCAGGAGAAGAGAAATAATAAAGATCAAAGCAGAAATCAATGAAATAGAAACCAAAAAAACAATAGAACAAATCAATGAAACTAGGAGCTGGTTCTTTGAAAGAATTAATAAGATTGATAAACCCCTGGCCAGACTTATCCAAAAGAAAAGAGAAAGGACCCAAATAAATAAAATCATGAACGAAAGAGGAGAGATCACAACCAACACCAAAGAAATACAAACAATCATAAGAACATATTATGAACAACTATATGCCAACAAATTCGACAAACTGGAAGAAATGGATGCTTTCCTAGAGACATATAAACTGCCAAAACTGAACCAGGAAGAAATAGAAAACCTGAATAGGCCCATAACCAGTAAGGAGATTGAAACAGTCATCCAAAATCTCCAAACAAACAAAAGCCCAGGGCCAGATGGCTTCCCAGGGGAATTCTACCAAACATTTAAAGAAGAATTAATTCCTATTCTCCTGAAACTGTTCCAAAAAATAGAAATGGAAGGAAAACTTCCAAACTCATTTTATGAGGCCAGCATCACCTTGATCCCCAAACCAGACAAGGATCCCATCAAAAAAGAGAATTACAGACCAATATCCTTGATGAACATAGATGCGAAAATTCTCACCAAAATACTAGCCAATAGGATCCAACAGTACATTAAAAGGATTATTCACCACGACCAAGTGGGATTTATTCCAGGGCAGCAGGGTTGGTTCAACATCCGCAAATCAATCAATGTGATACAGTACATCAACAAAAGAAAGAAAAAGAACCATATGATACTCTCAATAGATGCTGAAAAAGCATTTGATAAAGTGCAACATCCCTTCCTAATCAAAACTCTTCAAAGTGTAGGGATAGAAGGCACATACCTCAATATTATCAAAGCCATCTATGAAAAACCCACGGCAAGTATCATTCTCAATGGAGAAAAACTGAGAGCTTTTCCGTTAAGGTCAGGAACACGGCAGGGATGTCCACTATCACCACTGCTATTCAACATAGTACTAGAAGTCCTAGCCTCAGCAATCAGACAACAAAAAGAAATTAAAGGCATCCAAATCGGCAAAGAAGAAGTCCAACTATCGCTCTTTGCAGATGATATGATACTATATGTGGAAAACCCAAAAGGCTCCACTCCAAAACTGCTAGAGCTTGTACAGGAATTCAGTAAAGTGTCAGGATATAAAATCAATGCACAGAAATCAGTTGCATTTCTTTACACCAACAACAAGACAGAAGAAAGAGAAATTAAGGAGTCAATCCCATTTACAATTACACCCAAAACCATAAGATACCTAGGAATAAACCTAACCAAAGAGGCAAAGAATCTATACTCAGAGAACTATAAAGTACTCATGAAAGAAATTGAGGAAGACACAAAGAAATGGAAAAATGTTCCATGCTCATGGATTGGAAGAATAAATATTGTGAAAATGTCTATGCTACCTAAAGCTATCTACACATTTAATGCAATGCCTATCAAAATTCCATCCAATTTTTTTCAAAGAAATGGAACAAATAATCCTAAAATTTATATGGAACCAGAAAAGACCTCGAATAGCCAAAGGAATATTGAAAAAGAAAACCAAAGTTGGTGGCATCACAATTCCCGACTTCAAGCTCTACTACAAAGCTGTCATCATTAAGACAGTATGGTACTGGCACAAAAACAGACACATAGATCAGTGGAACAGAATAGAAAGCCCAGAAATAGACCCTCAACTCTATGGTCAACTAATCTTCGACAAAGCAGGAAAGAACATCCAATGGAAAAAAGATAGCCTCTTCAACAAATGGTGTTGGGAAAATTGGACAGCCACATGCAGAAAAATGAAATTGGACCATTTCCTTACACCACACACGAAAATAGACTCAAAATGGATGAAGGACCTCAACGTGAGAAAGGAATCCATCAAAATCCTTGAGGAGAACACAGGCAGCAACCTCTTCGACCTCAGCCGCAGCAACTTCTTCCTAGGAACAACGCCAAAGGCAAGGGAAGCAAGGGAAAAAATGAACTATTGGGACTTCATCAAGATCAAAAGCTTTTGCACAGCAAAGGAAACAGTCAACAAAACCAAAAGACAACTGACAGAATGGGAGAAGATATTTGCAAATGACATATCAGATAAAGGGCTAGTATCCAAAATCTATAAAGAGCTTAGCAAACTCAACACCCAAAGAACAAATAATCCAATCAAGAAATGGGCAGAGGACATGAACAGACATTTCTGCAAAGAAGACATCCAGATGGCCAACAGACACATGAAAAAGTGCTCCACATCACTGGGCATCAGGGAAATACAAATCAAAACCACAATGAGATACCACCTCACACCAGTCAGAATGGCTAAAATGAACAAGTCAGGAAATGACAGATGCTGGCGAGGATGTGGAGAAAGGGGAACCCTCCTACACTGTTGGTGGGAATGCAAGCTGGTGCAACCACTCTGGAAAACAGTATGGAGGTTCCTCAAAAAATTGAAAATAGAGCTACCTTATGACCCAGCAATTGCACTACTGGGTATCTATCCTAAAGATACAAACGTAGTGATCCAAAGGGGCACGTGTACCCGAATGTTTATAGCAGCAATGTCCACAATAGCCAAGTTATGGAAAGAACCTAGATGTCTATCAACAGATGAATGGATAAAGAAGATGTGGTATATATATATACGATGGAATACTATGCAGCCATCAAAAGAAATGAAATCTTACCATTTGCAACGACATGGATGGAACTAGAGCGTATTATGCTTAGCGAAATAAGTCAACTGGAGAAAGACAACTACCACATGATCTCCCTGATATGAGGAAGTGGAGATGCAACGGGGGTGGGAGTTAAGGTGGTAGGAAAAGTAAAAATGAAAGAAGATGGGATCGGGAGGGAGAAAAACCAAAAGAGACTCTTAATGTCATAAAACAAACTGAGGGGGGTGGGGGGAAGAGGGGTTGGGTGAGGGTGGTGGGGTTACATCATATGTTTAAATAAAGCTTAAATAAAGTATAAAAAAAAAAAGAATAGACATTCTTGCCTTGTTCCTGCTATTGAGGGGAAAGCAGTCAGTCTTTCATTATTAAGTATAATATCAACTGCAGGGTTTTTGAATATCTTTATTATTTTATTATTTATCTTTTATTAATTTGAGGAAGTTCCCTCTATTCTTATTTTTCTGAGTATTTTTATCATGAACAGGTGTTGAATTTTGTTAAATACTTTTTCTAAATCAACTTGTATGATCCTGTGATCCTTTTTTCTATAGTCTTGATAATATGGTGAATTACAGTGGTTAATTTCAGACCAACAAAACAGCTTTGTATCCCTGAAAGGTACAAATGATAAGGAATATTAATGCAAATTGATTGTAGTATCTTTGAGTCTCACCCAAACCATTCTTTCTCTGAGCTCCACTGTACTTCCTCACCTGTTAGGTTGATAAGGCTGGCTTTAGAGGACACTGATCCAGGCAGAGATCACCAGGCCATAATGCTGGCAACTATCAAAGGACAGTCAGTATACCAAGGAAGAGGGTACTGTGGATACATCAGACTGAATGAGGAGATGTATGCATTGTGCCAAGCTTGCTGCCTTTGGGGCCCAGTGATGTCCTAGCCTTCAGTTGGCCAGTAATTTCTTTTTTTTTTTTAAGATTTTATTTATTTATTTGAGTGAGAGAGAGAGAAAAAGAGAGAGTGTGTGTAAGGAGGGCGAGAGGCAGAGGGACAAGCAGACTCCGCAATGACCAGGGAGCCTGATGCAGATTTCGATTCCAGGACCCTGAGACCATCACCTGAGCCTAAGTCAGATGCTTAACCGACTGAGGCACCCAGGTGCCTCTGGACAGAAATTTCTATTGGAGAACAATGCGGCTGATTAATTCTGCTTAACTTTGCCCATAAGCATACAAGGCATGAGGGAAAAACACAACTACCTATTGTTGGAATGCAGTCGTCATGCACATAAACTCATATCTGCTTATTTTGCCTTGCTATATTCTAGGAATGGATTCTACATTTTTGGTGGTGTGAAATAAATTGTCCTCAACAAATTCCAGACTTTGGTGCACAGTTATAAAAATATCCATAGACCTCTAACATTGCTCAGGGGCTGAGAAAATACATCTGACAGAGATGAAGCCTGGAAAGAATTCTTTCTAGCCCAGATTCTGTATAACATTCAAACTGCCTAGAAGAAACAGGCATGATTTGGTGTGTGAAGGCTCTCTCTCTCTCTGTGCCTAAGAGCCCTAGGGATGCCAGAAATCCAAGGCAAATGTCTGTTTAGAAGCAAAAGCCATCTTAAATTTAATTCTCTCATGTGAATCCTCAGTGAGGAATTTATATATGTCTAGTGAAAGTGGAAAAATGTTGCTCTGCATTTTAGATGGAAAGGGCCCATATTCTATTTTTCTTCCCTAGATCAGTGTTTCTTAAATTTTTTCTTATTCTACCTACCCCAGAGAGATTTTTTAATACTTTTCTTTCCTAATTGTCTCCCTGTCCACATGAAATCTGGACACTACAGATATATTGTATATCTGTTTATGTTGATGGGTAGGGTTGAAATTTGGAGGGTCATAAATCATTGTAATATTTAATTCCCCCCTCCAAATAATTTTTGCTCCCTTGGCAGTAATAATTCCTCCTAAGAATACACGTCCTAATAAATGAGTGTCTATTCTTCACAAAAGCAGGAGAAAGAAATATCCTAATATCACCATTAAGTTTGCTCCCATGTCCTATCCTGAGAATTGCAATGACAATTATTCTCTTCTCTGGGTGCAACTATTTGTAGACTTTAGTCCAGTATCAAGTAATGAGAGATTTACTACAATCAAGGAAATGTCAAGGCAGTCGGTTTCAGGAAGTCCAGAAAGGCCTGTAAAGTCATAATCAGGCAGCTACCTTCTCATCCTTATTCTCTTCTGGGAACATGAGTTCTCTCCAGAGTAGGCTCTAAGTGAAAGCTCTCACTGGCTCCCACCGGGTACTGGATGTCTCCTCCACAAATCCCATTGCCTAAATTCCCATCCACACAACCTTCCGGGTCCCTTCACTGTTAAACAAAGAAGAGGAGTAATATAGGGTGAGTTACATGGAACTATTTGTTGCAATATTTGATGACCTAACTCATATGCCATTCTTAAGTGGACCAGTTTAATTTAAGACATTATATAAAATCTAGTGTTCTGTGTTGGGATTTTTAGTACATGAACCATGACATACTTTCCAAAGGCCATGACTGCAATGTATTAAGAAAGATGTGTATCTGATTTGCCCACATCAGAGGCTTCTTCGGTTCATTTTCATTGGACTTTGGCAGCTGTCATCATGTCAGGTAGCAGGGAAACTGAAGCTGCTCGGTGGCAACTGAGTGTGCTAATGTATCTGGGTTTGCCAGGGAAGCCTGCTGCTGAGTTTGAGGGAGCCTCTAATACTCTCTCCAAAAACTGGTTTAATGAGGACTCTCAAGTCATTAGGAGATAAACATGAGATGGTTTCCTTTGTGAGTACTTGCCACCAGCCCTGTCCTACTGCCCTTCCTCCAGGCTGCCATGACCTTTTTTTTTTTTTTTTAAAGATTTTATTTATTTATTTAAGAGAGAGAGAGCAAGACTGAGTGAACAAGAGAGAGAGAGCATGGGCAGTAGGGAGGGGCAGAGAGAGAGAGGGAGAAGCAGGCTCTCCACTGAGCAGGGGGCCTGATGTGATGCTCAATCCCAGGACCCTGGGATCATGACGTGAGCCAAAGGCAGACGCCCAAGCAACTGAGCCACCCACGTGCTCCATGGCTGCCATGATTATCGAAGCCCAGCCTCACTTCAGTTCTGCGAGAGTCAGTGTTGCCAACATCAAGCCTTAACTCCATACCCAAAGGGACATTCTTCTCTCCCCACCTTCCTGACTCTGGGGTAGTTCTACACTGGGACTTTGGCCAGGGGCTGGAAAGTGAGACAGAGTCTGCTCCCACACACTCCTCCTTCCTCTTCTCCACTGTTGTGTGGGGTGGAAAGCAGAGGGATGGAAGGCATGAATCTTCTTAAGTGTTCCCTCATAGTGAGCCTTCAGGCTTCTACAGACTTCACCTTCACCATAACTGTTGATTTGGCTCAGTATCTATGAACTCAGAATGATCTGTTGGCAGTACCAACAGCCTTATGGATGAGGGGCTCAATTTAGAGATGCTCCCCTAGGCATATGTGGTCTCTAGGGAGACTAGGCCACCTGTTTCACTTATCCTCCAGCCAATGAATTCACTCATTTGCTCGGATGCTCCAAACTACTTTAGTCTATGTCAAGACCATGGACCTAAATCCTAATTACCCTTCCTAACCCCAAATCTGAGGTTCATGACATGTACATGATTCATTCTTTATATTCTTGGGAACTAGAGAGGGGCAGTTCTTGTCTCTGCCTACTGGCACACTGTGCAATCTCTGCCCAGGGTTTTTTTTTCTGCCTCTCTGGTAGCCCTGGTTTGGGTTCTCATGACTCGTGACTCAGTGTCACAACTGGGGAATAAAATGTCCACCTTCCTCTACTTGCTGGACTTACTCTTTTCAAGGGACTACACAAAAATTTATAAGTGATTCTCTTGAGGTCTCCATCCTTTGACTTCAGAGCACAGAGGTCCCCTGGGAAGAAGAATGGGGGATGATGGTTTGGGGGGTTCATGGCTTTCCCTGAACTGGACAGTTTCATTCCACTCCCAGTTGCCCTCTGATACCTACTGAGAGAAGGGATGAAGAGAAGTAGAAGCTACATTCCTTTGCAAGCCGAGTGGTGGTGTCTGATCCATCAATGGTAAGAAAGCAGGATCTCACTCCCCGTTACATGGCTTCTTTTCAGACCTCTGGTTTCCTTTTCCCTCACAAGGATACCTGCAGATATGGCTTGGGTTGTTGTGGTGACAGATATGGTGGCCATTCCACCTTACCTCAGCTCCATTGCTCAACTCCATCTGCCTCAACCCCCGAGTGTCGTGCAAATTTTCAAGGGAGGGAATCTGATTGGCTTTGTTTCAGATAGATGTTCACTACTAACTTAACCAGATGTGGATGGGAGAGCAGGTCATCAGATAAAAACATGTCTTCTTAGGCTTATTCATTCATCAGTGCTCATGGTTAGGATTACTATCTCATCATATCAACCAACTGAGGCTTTTTGGAGAGCAAAGAGTAGAGTTACCAATAATTCCCCAAGGACAATAGGCATAAATCAGGACTGTCCTGAAAAGCCAAGATGTATACTCACCCTACCTGAAGAAAATTCCAAAGAAGGAAGAGTGGCTAGATAAAGGTATCAGGTACATTTATGAGGTGGAGGAATGCAAATTAGTCATGAGGTTCCTTGAGAGAAGGAAATGTATCTTGTACATGTTTATATGTTGAAGTCTAATATGGCATCTGTCATATCTGGAGACACCTAATGAATACCTGTGGTGGGAATGAAAACTTTTTCTTACGTAGGAAAATATTTATTGAAGTAACCCAGATAATTCAATAATTTTTGTTTTATTTATTTATTTTTACTTATTTTTTTTATTATGTTATGTTAGTCCCCATACAGTACATCATCAGTTTTTGATGTAATGTTCCATGATTTATTGTGTCTAACACCCAGCGCTCCATGCAATATGTGCCCTCCTTAATACCCACCACCAGGCTCACCCAACCCCACACCCCCCTCCCTTCTAAACCCTCAGTTTGCTTCCCGGAGTCCATAGTCTCTCATGGTTCCTCTCCCCATCTGATTCCTCCCCCTTTATTTTTCTCTTCTTTCTCCTAATGTCCTCCATGCTATTCCTTATGTTCTACAAATAAGTGAAACCATATGATAATTGACTTTCTCTGCTTGACTTACTTCACTCAGAATAATCTCCTCCAGTCCCATCCATGTTGATGCAAAAGTTGACTATTCATCATTTCTGATGGCTGAGTAATATTCCATTGTATGTATGGACCACATCTTCTTTATCCATTCGTCTGTTAAAGGGCATCTTGGGTCTTTCCACACATGTACCTCAATGTTTATAGCAGTAATGTCCACAATAGCCAAACTGTGCAATGAATGAAAACTTAACAAGTTCCAATCTCTTGTTGAAAAATGTAACTAATTTTTACATGTCAACATAGAAATGATTTTTTTAAAAAAAGGTAAAATGCTCAAATCATTCTCTGGGAGACATTTTATAGTCTTGTTAATCAAGTTGCCTATGTAATACACTGAGAATATGGAAGCTTGGGATTTTTTCTATAATTTGGCTGAAAACGTACCTGCACCAAAGTAGCATGTGTTATTTTGAAAGAGTCTTTCATTTGGAACGTTGGTGATTCTCAAGTTTCTACCCAAAACTTCAGCCCTGATCCCCAGGCTAATGTTGGCAATTCTTTGTCAGGAACTTAGGCAGAAACGGCAATGTCTCTTCTTTGTCGTTGGTTACTCTTGGCTGCAGGGTAAAACAGAGCAGGGAAATGGAGTGTAGTGGGGCTGTTGGTTAAAAAAGAGAGGAAGTAAGAGAGCAAAGGACAGGAAGATACCCCTAAACAGGAGCAAGGCTGTAGTCAGGAAAGAATCTAGAACAACTGCTGAAAAGCATCTATGGAGGTGCCTGGTATGTGGCACTTCATGGTCCCTATAAATGCCTACTGACCCCCAGCTACCCCTCTTCCTGGGGACTTCCAGCTTCTTTCCCAATCTAGGCCTTTCTTAGGCATGTGCAGCCTTATCCATATGCCTGTCTGAAGCCATCTCTAAGAACATCATCTTTGGGACCAGCAGAGGCACCTGTATGAAGCTGAGCTGAACACCTTGGCCCTCCTCCTTCTGATATCAAAGTACCATTCTCCACAAGCTCTGCTAATATGGCCATGGGCCTCTAGCTCTGTTCCATAAGGCATCTGACTCCAGAGACAAGGGCAAAAATAATATTGAAAGCCACTGTGAAAGGAAAACTGCCTTCTTTATTATTGAGGATGAAGCCATTATCTTATTTACTATTTATTATTTTGTCTTCAATGGCTTTATATTCAATGCTTTCCTACAAAAATAAGATAGGATTTGTTTAACAAGAGAAATAGAAAAGATATATAAGAAAAAAATGTATTACCTCTCTCCTGACCCTCCTTCCACATTTTGAAGCTACATTTTTTTGTATTGCTTTCAGTTGCCACAGATCCTGTATTTTGTTGTCGATTCTTGTACTTATGAATGTTCAAGTTGCTTTAACTATTTTTCCTCTTAAGGCTCTATTATTTTAATTAAAATATTGGCTGCGTTATGTCGATTTCCCTGGGAAGAAAGTCTCTGTACACCGGCCCCAGATCTTGTTCTGTGGGAGAAGCTCTAATGCCAGGCATTTCCCTTCTCTTGGGTGGCAGCTGCCTGAATCACAGACATAAAGCCTCAGAGTATTTAACTTGGCTTTGGAGAGTCTCCTTGCAAACTCAAATGTAATGAGGACAGGAAAATTATTACAGAGGTGTTCTTGACAGAATACAGAATGAAGGCACATTTGCAGTGGTCAGTGACAAGAGAGTCTACCCCACTATGTGTCTCTGCCAACCTCAGGCTCTCAGAATTTCCCTGAGGTCTAGTTGCCTCAAAAACCCAATAAACAGTCCAGGTTGTTTATTGGAAAGGGGCTCTGCCTCTCACCTCGCATTCACCATTGCCCCGGGTGGCCTGACCACCCTTGCTTTTAGGTTGGGAAAATGGCAAATTCAGGGCCATGTTTGTGCTCTGTACTGAGCTATCACCTAGAAGAAAGCAGAGAGGGAGAATGAGGCTCAAGAAATCCATTAGTCTGGACATGAAAACATAAATGCATTTAAGTCCTAAAGAAAACAGATGGGTTACAAGTTTTCTTTTCTTTTTGAGATTCAGAATGTTTCGTGATGGTGCGAGCCCATACAATACTATTTTTTAGACCACAGGTTGGCACACTGCAGCCTGTGGGCCAGATCTGGGAAGCCATCCATTTTTATAAATAAAGTTTTATTGGAACACAGACACACCCACTTGTTTACATATTGTCTATGGCCACTTTTATGCCACAAGGCAGAGTTGGGTAGTTGCAACAGAGACCATACATGACCCACAAAGCCTAAAATATTTACTATCTGGCCCTTTACAGAAAGAGTTTGCCAATTCCTGTTTTAGGCCAACTTCGACACACTGTCTCATCTTCCTCACTAATTAACAGCAGGCTATTCATTTATCAATGCAAAAGGAGAATGCATTGCTTATGATCATGTCACTGTTTTTCTGCACCCACAAGCATTTTCTAGAAGGGCTGTAAAGAGCACAGCCTTGGAGTCCTGCCTCCATGCTCACCAGGTGTATATCCCTTAACCTCTCATGTCTCAGTTTTCTCATCTGTATGCGGGGATACCACTTACCCCTAGCTTATCAGGTTGTAATGAAATAAATTATAAATAAATAAATGTAAATATAAATATAAATGAAATAAATAAATAAATGAATGAATAGGCATTTTGTATCTATTCCATGTGAAGAGTCAAGGACAGTGCCTGGCCATAGATGGCCTCAACAAATATTGGCTGCTAAATGTCCCTTTTCATCGTGTAGCCAATTTCTCTATTCCCAACATTGCATGAAACACACCTTCATCAGAAAAAGGGAAAAAAGGAGAACCTGGAAAAGGGGCAGAAACTCATTTGTCATTTAGCAAGATCCAAGGACCTATCCCTTATTTATTTTTCCTAAAAATCATTCATAACAATTCATGAACTGGATGTATTGGAACATGACCCCTACAAAAATTTCGACCAACAGTTCATGAGAATGATGATACTGAGTTGCGCTGGAATCTGCTGAATTCCCCAGCTCCCTGGAATCCGGTTATTACAATTCACTCTCATGCTTCAGTGGGCTAATTGTTGCTTGGATTGAAACAGCCGCCAAGGCTCAGCACCTAGCTCTCTTCAAAGCACTTAATAAATGAGTGGCTCTCCACAGGTACTTACCTGTGTGCCGCAAAGTCAGACAGACACACAGGGTCTGGGCTGCCCTGGGATTGAAAACAGGAAAGCTAATCAGGTCATTGCTCAAAGAGTCCAAAGAGCACAGGAGTAATTTGCCCCAAGCACCCAGTGCTGTGTCACCCCTCAACAGAGCTGCTGAATCAATTAGCCTAATTAAATGAGGTGGAAAATTACTCCCACAAATAAGTTGCCATGAAAGGCAAGTCTTAATTTGGCCTAAGGGAAAGCAAACAGCTCTCCCCTGTGTCTTGCCAGAGTCTATGAATGGGGAATAATTGGCAATTTATGTGTGTGTGTGTGTTTAAAGCCATGGTACAAATATGTTTTCGTTGACAAGCAGCTGAGGCTTTCTCTGGTAGAAAGAGAGGGTTCTAATTAAGGGACAGGATAATTGTGTGTGTTGGCTAAAATGCCACATGGGTACTGTGGCTGCAAACATCGAGGCCTGGGACCTGCCTCACTGTGAGGAGCAGGGGCTCGGGCTGAGATGGACCCTGGGAGGGGCACCTGACAGCAGCCCATGTTTCCCCCAACTCACTAACCCATGCAAGGAGGGTCAGAGGACTCTACAGCAAGTGACCCAGAAAGAAAAATGATGAAGTTAAAAATTAAAAAGGGTACCTTTGTTCCATGGAATCCACTACAGGCCTTAAGAATGATGCTGGAGAAATACATTTTTGAATGTAGGAAGGTGATCAAAATTAGTTGATGAGACAAAAATGGTTGCATAATGGTGTATGTTAGAGTGAAAATCAGCCACCTGGCTCTTCTGCAACCCAGCCCCCAAACTCTGGGACTGTCCTACCCTCTGCCTGCCCCAGGCCAAGCCCTGTATACAGGGAGAACTTTAAGACCTCTGCATGGCCTTGGAAGCCTCAGGCAGGGCCATCTGCAAACTCAGCAAAACTCTTGCCCATGTTGGCCTCCAATGGCAATGTAACTCTCATAAATAAGGTTGTTCACCAAAAGTCACTTTTGGATGTCTCTCTTAAAGATCTCTCCCCCAAAAAGGATGAGGTCTTGAAAAAAGAGTAGGCTATAGGAAGGAAAAAAAAAATCCCTGCTACACTTGGGTAATTTGAAATTAAAATATTGAAATAATTGTAGCATGTGAACTGCTCCCATGGCCCTGTTTCTAGGTGCTAGGTGGGACCCAGAGCAGTGTGGTTCTGAGCCCAAGGAGTAGTTCAGATGAACAAAACTGACATGGGTTCTTGATCAGCTGAGCTGACCCTGCCCTTGTTTCCCTGCCCATCCTGTAACACATGACTCATAATTAAGCCCCTACAGTTCACTAGCTTTTCCTCGTAGCCCAGTTCATCTCCGTTAGGGGTCCTAGACCCCTGGGCCGTGTCTTACACCCTCTTTCCATCTAGCTGGGGACAAATGAATGATTCATTAGTGACCCCCGAAGGGGGAGAGTCAATATAAAGGGTTCTTGGAAGAGTGTGAAGGTGATGGAAAGGTTCAATCTTTTAACTGACTGAGTAGAATGGCCACATGCCCTCGGGATGCCAAGAAAATTAATGTCCATTTCTCTGTACCAGGACTGGGCTGTTTATGAGATATTAAATTCGAGAGGAAGTATAGCTTAGAGTCAAGACCATGGGCTCTGAAACCAGCCAGAGGGGGAGAGGGAAGGAGGGAAGAGGGTGGAAGAAGGGAGGAGGAGGGCTCACACAAATGCCACACCCAGCATGTGCCATGTTCTTTACAGGCATTATTTCATTTAAACCTCCCCCCACATCTATGGAATTCATCCCCAAGGAAGGACATTTTAAAGGGAGCCCTTTTGATAAAGCTCAGAAGTCATATAATTAAATGTTCCATTTGATATGTTACCCTCAGCCTCTCTCTGACCCTCTATTCCCTGAGCATATTCTATCCCTAAACCCCCTCTCATCCCTAGGATGAAGCTCAGGGATGGGTGGGAGGCTGGGGGTGTCTTCCTCATAAATTATTTGATAATTTTTAAAAAGATTTTATTTATTTATTTGACAGACAGAGAGATCACAAGTAGGCGGAGAAGCAGTCAGAGAGAGAGGGGAAAGCAGGCTCCCCGCTGAGCAGAGAGCCCGATGTCGGGCTTGACCCCGGGACGCTGAGATCATGACCTGGGCCAAAGGCAGAGGCTCAATCCACTGAGCCACCCAGGTGCCCCTATTTGATAATTTTTTAAAGGTAGCATTTTGAGGAGCACCTGGGTGGCTCAGTAGGTTAAAGCCTCTGCCTTCAGCTCAGGTCATGATCTCAGGGTCCTGGGATTGAACCCCACATCGGGCTCTCTGCTCAGCAGGGAGCCTGCTTTCCCCCATCCTGCCTGCCTCTCTGCCTACTTGTGATCTCTGTAAGTCAAATAAATAAATAAATAAAATCTTAAAAACAAAAAAGGTAGCATTTTGATGTTTTTCTTTTACTCATAAAATTTGGTACAAATGCCAAAATATCTGCCATGGTTACCAAAATGCCAAGTCAAATTGCCATATTACCCACTATTATTCCCTTCTTGCAGATGGGGTCCAGAGATTAAATGGCTGGCCCATATTTACAAAAGAAGACAGTGGTGGAACCGGGACACCAAAGCCATGCTTGTTGGTTGGCTCGAGTGCTTGGTTTTCCATTCCACATGCTCCCCCACATATCCTACAGGACTTGAGGAGGTTTAGCTGCCCAGCCCCGAGGTCATCCACTCACTGGTCTCCCTACCCCATGCCTAGGTCGGGACTCTGCTCTCCTCTGAGTGTCCAGGGTCATGTGTCAGCTTGAACAAGTCCCTTAACATGTCATGCCTTAATTTTCCTCTTCATGTCTCAGTAGTTTATTGTGTAGAACTAGTCTGAAAAGTGTCTGGGGGGAAAATGTTTCCATGAAGAAAACATGAAGTATGAAAAGATGCTCCAAGGAAAATCTTTTCTGATAGGTACGCTTTTTCTCAAACCCACATGGATTCATGGATTTCAAGGAGGCCAGGTAATGGATCCACAGTACCCATTTCTATTTTCCACTCCCTTTTAGATTATTTAAAGAATGCAGACCTGGTCAGCTGTTGAGGGGGTGGGAGAAATTCTTGAGATTGGGCAGCAAGAAGATCTAGAGAGGAGAGTCTCTGGAAGAGCGTGCACTGGCCTTCGAGGGTGTTCTCAGGCTGCAAAGTTCTTGCTACGACTTGTGGAACTCTGAGATTGCCACCAAAACCCTATTTATCCCCACTGCTCTTTACTGATGAAGTTTTCATGTGGAACTTGAGACCATGAAGCAATGATCTGTCATCTAAACTCAAGAAGAGGGCCATGATGAGCCAGAAGAGACTCTCTCTATTTAACTCTTTTGAAATGGAGGGGCAACAAGGGATGGCAAGGAATTTATTTTATTTTTATTGAAGGACAACAAGCTTTCACAGTCTGTCCTTACCCCACTTGAAGAATTTATAGGAGACTGACTGGGCAGGTTGGTAGGTGTCTCTTTTCCTAACCCTCAGGTTACTCATGGGCCAAATGATTCTAGTGTTTTCTCTGCCCCTTCAGGTCTGGCAAGCATTGGTTATACCTCATTTCTTAGTGTCTGTCAAGATTAGTTTTTTAATTTTAAACATGCACCGTAATTTGAAAATGAATGAGTTTTCTTTAAACAAATAATATTTACCACTTTTTAAAAGAGGTCTATCGGATCCCAGGCGAGGGCACAGTAGTCGAGGTTGGCATGGAGACAGGGAAAGACCCCGCCTTGAACTCAAAGCACCTTTGGGTCCACTGTGGCCTGTGATTACCAAGGATCCACAGCTGTATCTGCCAAAGATCAGGAAGAAGATGAGGGGCTTATCCAGTCTGCTACTCAGCAAGACAGAACTGGAGTGGGGGGGCGAGTAAGAACCAAAAAAATATTTTGGAGCTGGAAGACTGTCCATTCTTGAGTAAAAGCAGCAAGGACACCACAGCCACATCCACACCTTTCCCACACTGTAGAACAAGCCAACCTCCCACCCCCAAACTGTGCCCTAACATGATGGTGCTGCTCTAGGTAGCACCCTCCCCAGCAGCCCATCTACAAAGCTGAGGCAGTGATGTCTCCTCATTCCAGGAAACCAGTAGGGACCCTCCAAAGGGAGGACCTTTCCCAAATAACCTCCTGGGGTCCTTTTTAAACCCTGTATCTCTGCTAAATCTGCAAGGCTCTGTGGGGTTGGGTGGGAGCCAAGGGGGGATTAAGTGGAATTGTGGAAGTTTTGCAAATAAGCAGTTTCCTACCATTAGCAACTTCGCACCTACAGCCAAGGCTCAACTTCTCCCGATCCTTTCTTACCCAAGAAGGATCTGTAATAATTCTGTTGTATGAGATAGTGTGTGTTTGTGTGTGCACATGCATATACCCATGCACACACTCACAGTGGGCCACGTGTGTCTCTCCATACCTACGCACAAGAACTACATGGCCACATCCTTACCTGCACTGCCTACAGAGTTACTCAGGTCCCAGAGAAAACATGCACAGTGGTTGCCTGTACAAGCATTTTCAGCGTGCATGCGTGTGTGTGTGTGTGTGTGTGTAAACATGCATATACATATATATATCTTTTCTCTTCCTACAGATCCTGTTCCAAAGATTTCATCAAATCTGGTAACCATTCTTTTCCATTTTTATCCTAGCCAGGTTTTCTGCTATGTCTGCTTCAAACATCACAAAACAAAGGCTATTATTTATTTTTTTTAAAACAGCCCCAGTCATAGGAACTAGAGCTGCTATTTCCAGCTTTCCTTGCTGGCCTTGACCTTTCTGGGATATCTCCTACCAGAATTCCCCAGAAACACACCAGTAACCAGAAAGCATGGCCAGGCATCTCAAGTGTTCCTTCTGGGTTATGTTATAAATTTTGGCTAAGACATCAACACATGTCAACATGTTACTTTCAGTGACATGTTTGTCTTTTCTTTGTTAGCTTTGGTTCAAGGCCGTGAATCCATTTGGAGAAGTAATGTTTTCAAGCCTTAGTAAAACTCGTCTAACATGCTTCATGGACTTTGGGGTTTCTCCCTGCCTGTCTCTTCCTTCCATCAGTCTCCCTCTCCCATTACTTTTCTTATAAGTCCAAATGAAAAGGATATTTAGTGATCAAAGTGAATTCAACTGGCAGAGTATGAATGAACACAAACCCATGAGCTCCCAGTGACTTCTGTCTTTGTTTGGATTTTGATGAGATCCATCCCCTGTACCCATGCTTGTGGCCTCTGGGGGGATCAGCCATCTTCTCTTCTTTCTATCTGATCTCTGCAATTCTTTTATCTTCACAATGACAACGGCGATCTATGCTTAGGCTTTAACCCCGCTTTCTGAAGTCTCTCCTCTCTGTCCTCATTATTCAAAATGTCTTTGATCTGTTTGAAGTAGGGCTCTGGGGTACCAGTAGCCTTCCTTCCAGGGTTACTGAGAGCTCCAAAGCCATCTCCTCTTGCCCCAAGAGGGGCTGCTTCTTTGCTCACTTCCTTTTGTCTTGGAGCATGCAATTTCCTTTGGCTGCGCTTTCTTTATCTGTCATGGGATAGAAGGTGCACCACAGCGCAGCTCAGACCTGGCCTATGAAGTGTCCTAAAAGTGAAGGTGTGTTATGCATTCCTTAGGGATAGCAGAAGGTGGCCAGCAGGAAGCCAGTTGGCAGGGAGCAAAAGGAACATGATTTTACTGCCTCTTTCTTAAAAAACAAAAACAAAGCAAAAAAACAAAAACAAAAAGCAAAAAACTTCAGGTTTGAATGAAAATACTAATATAGAGCTTGAACAATTTTCATTCATACCCTTAAATCTAATCGGTTTTGGCTCTCCCAGAAACCCATTCACAAAGGGTGAAGATTTCCCACCATTAGGATATCCTGAAGAATTCATCACAAACCCTGAAGAAGTCTAGAACAGGAGACAGCATGAGGCAGTGAACAGTCAGGTAGCTGGGATTCTAAGCCTGGAATGGCTTCTGTGTGACTGTGGGCAAGTTAAATCATGGCGTTAAGGTTCTGTTTCCTCATCATTAAAGGGAAGGCAGGTGAACTCAAACCTCGAAATTCCTATGGGTTCCAAAGTCTGAGAAAGCAAGCAATATTAGAATAACCAAACCACGTATTCTCCCAAGGCAACTACTTTGAAGGAAAAATATATTTATTTGGATGTACAAGTTCTGGTGTTTGTTAAAAAAAAAAAAAAAAGATTTTCACTGCTTTATAGTCACACCTCGTATATTCCAGCTTCTGTTAGAAGCCTTTTATGACTCTGTCATTCATAAATTTGCCCAAACTCTTTTTTAATCCATTTACATTTCCTGTCTGTACTGCCTCTCAGGGTAATGAGTTCCATAACTTTATTACGTGCTAGGAGAAGTATTATTTCCTTGTTTGCCCTAAACTTACCTCAAGCTTCGAAACTGCCTATTTGCCCTAGTGTTTCAGAATTTGATGAAAAAGCCCATCCACAGTCTTTACTTTATAAACTGGAGTTAAAATCATTTTAGGCTTCTTCATAAAGCAGCAGCCCACCCCACACTGTTCCCTTCATCTTTACAGTTATTTAGACAATAAGTGTGGGAGCAGATGGTGTAAGGAAGTCCTGGCTCCAAATGACTGAGAGTTGGTCTCAAGAGCCTGGAGGTCTAAAGCTTAGGCTTTAGAGTCAGACAAACCTAGACTCGAAGTCCAGCTCTGCTGCTTGCTGTGCAGTCTCTCTGAGCCTTACTTCCTCATCTGGAAAACAGAAAATAGGACCTATCTCAGAAATTGTTGTAAGTGTCGACTAATATAATTTTTGTAATGTGCCTAACACAGGGCCAGGGCTATTGTAAATATCTCCCTAAATCTAGTGATAGATAGATGATAATTAATGAAAACCATGACACTAGATAGACTTAATGCTCAAGGTGTTCTAGAACCATTGTTCACATCGTGAGCAGGGCTCAGATATGTGGTTGGCAAAGACCAGTCCAAACTTTAGTGCATGAAACAATGGGAAGATATGGATGGGTGGTGATGTTCTGGACACTAGCAAGTGGGTAGAGTTTAAGGAGAGATCAATAGAAGTGTGATCTCAGCTTGTACTAAAGTGGTACCAGATCATGAACAATAAATATTCACAAAGTGGTAGAGAAGATTTTTAAACCAAAGGTAGGAAGGAAAAGACTATATGCTCTTTCTAGAGCAATGTCTTGAGTCTCAGGGGGGAGAAATTTGATTTCTTGCTCATACTAACCAGTTGTGTGACCTTGAGGAAGTCAACACTATCTCTAATTCCAAGTTTTCTTGCATATAAAATAGAATTAGTCTAGTTCATTGACTTAAAAACCATATTCCTTGAACCTGTATTAGGGAAGAAAGGAAAGAGACAGGAATGAGAACAGGATGAGTCCTTGTCCCTAATTCAGTCCAAGCATCTATACTTATAAGATCTTAAGATTGGTTCATAAAAGGAAATATATTGAGCCAAAGTTACTCTTTAAAAAATCTTTAAATCACCCGAATGAATACTGTGAGAAGTCCAAAAGAACCAAAACCAGGGGAAGAAAAGCAGAGTCATCTCTTCCTCTCTCATAATTACTCTGGGGGATGCCATTATTGAGCCAAGCATCAGGCTAAGTCTGTCTATCTATCCATCTATCTCTCTCACTCTCTCTTTCACACACACACACGTACATGAATACATGAACTAATTCTGCTGTAATGATCTTTCATTTAATATTTAAAATTTGATTTGTAGGTAGGGGTGCCTGGGTGGCTCAGTCAATTAAGCGTCCAACTCCTGATTTTGGCTCAGGTCATGATTTCAGGATCATGGGATCAAGACCCATGTTGGGTTCTACCCTCAGCAGGGAGTCTGTTGAGAATTCTCTCTCTTCCTTTCCTTCTGCCCCTCCCCCACTCACACACACACACAAATGTTCTCTTTCTCTCAAAATAAATCTTTTCAAAATTAAAATATAATTTGGTTTGTAAAAAGGCTTTCCCAGCTACAAAGGAAAATAACTGATACTACTAGATGAGATGCTGAAGTGCCTTCCACTTTAACAGAATGAGCTTCCAACAAGAAGGATGTAAGCCTTGGATTCAGGAATCTTATTAGAGGGATCTGGAGAGAATCCATATGCATAGGAAACATTGGGACAATTTCTTTGCACACCTAATCAGGCAACCAACAGGTGTGGGAAATGGATGGAAAGTAAGCCAAAAAATATCAGCATTTCTGCATGAATGCTGGAAGCCCAACAACAACAAAAAGAAACACTTGGCATCCACTAGGTCCAAAACCCAACTGGCATCCTCACAGGTAACTAGTTATAAGAAAGGAATGCAGAAACTCTATAGGCTATTCCCTAAAGACATCATCCCAATGTGTACCCAGGGCCAAAAAGACCAGTAAAATTCCAGACACATCATCAGCATGATTGCTTTTTTTTTGAAAAAAATACAGATACTTTATCCAACTCCTAAAATCATGGTGCAACTCAAATAGGATAATTCGCATTGTTCTCATTCTCCTACCTTGGAAAGATGTAATGAGCTGGACAAGGCAACTCAGAACAAGAGAGAACATAAAGCAAAAGAAATAAGAGGAAGAGAGTAAGGGAGTGAGAAACGAAGGACAGACTAAAGTCTTTCAAAGATGGGGATTGAGAGAACTAAAGTAATGGGATATTCTTCAGCCAGGAACATTGAGAAGGGATGTTACCAATATCTACAAAATAATGAAGGAGAAACAAAATGGCAGTGGCCTTTCTCTAATGGCTCCCTTACTTTTTCCCATTCATAGGAGCTTAGAAAAAGTTGGATGGAGATTAACAAAAAGCATATTCTACCCAATAAAGTGATATCTTTAAAGGCTCTCTCACAGGTAAACTGTTCACATTTACCCAAAGGAAATGCTTGGAACTTATTCCATTTACAACAGATGTTATAAATCCATCTGTTCAAGAATGGTTAGGAAAAAAATAAATATGAGAACTTGATTTAAGAAGAATAAAGCTCTGTAATCTTTGACCAAAGAAGCATCAGTTTCTTAAGGAAAAAAAATTGTTCTCTTTCACCGGGAGCATGATTCTAGAGAATATTTCTCAAATGTCTTCACATTTCCCCATGTGTTTATTAGTGTCTAGAGGCAAAGACCAGATCTTATTCTCCCTTATATCCATCTAAAGATCCTAACTAGCACACTGCCTTGCCCCCCCCCC
>ML093217.1:0-11160 GCA_003697995.1 Taxidea taxus jeffersonii
TTTAATTGCCAACAAAGATTCCCCAGTTGAACCCAGGGTTATGAAATCCTAATGAACTTTAGCAGAATAAGTAAAATGGCAGCCTGAGTAAAATGTGACAACCAGATATAATTGCCTATGTATATGAAGTAGATGCTCTGTGCCAGATGTTTGTCTCGCTGTGCCACTCTGCCTCCTAAGCCTGCATGCGTGGGAGCAGTGGGGCGAAAAAAATTTGACCCTTTGTGTCTGAACATTTCTTTATCCAAAAGGGAAGATGAGAGGGAAACATAAGGTGAAGGACAAGTGGAGGATAATCTGATCAGGATAGGTAGCCAAGAAATAGTAAAAGAGAAATTGACTGGGAGGAGTCAAGATGGCAGAGAAGTAGCAGGCTGAGACATCAGGCAGCAGGAGATCAGCTAGATAGCCTATTGAACCATTCCAAACACCTACGAATCCAACAGGAGATCGAAGAGAAGAAAAACAACAATTCTAGAAACAGAAAATCGACCACTTTCTAAAAGGTAGGACCAGCGGAGAAGTGAATCCAATGCGACGGGAAGATAGACCCCAGGGGGAGGGGCCATCTCCCGGCAAGCGGCAGAAAAACGGAGCACAAAATCAGGACTTTTAAAAGTCTGCTCCAAGGAGGGACATCACTCCAGAGGCTAAACTGGGGTGAAAACCTCGCGGGGACAGCGTGGACTCAGGTGCCACAGGATCACAGAAAGATCAGGGTGTCTGAGTGTTGCAGAGCTCACAGATATTAGAGCAGGGAAGCCGGCTGTGGAGACAGAGCCGAGGTTTCCTAGAGCCGTGGTCTGTGACACGGGCCGGTGCTCTGTGCGAGGGGTCCCCACAAGATCCGGGGAGACTCCGACCCGGGAGAGCTCAGGGATCTATGGGGTTCAGAAACTCCAGGTGGGACTCTGCCAGAGACAGAGACGCTTGGTCACAGGCTGGGTGAGCTCGGAGCGCTCCCAGAAGCCAGTGAGATGGGACTGATTATGCACGATTTTCTCCAAGCGCGGCCGGAGGCTGGGAAGACGGGAGTGATTAAACGCTTTTCTCTGAAGGCGCACTGAAGACTGGGGCCCCTAGCTCTCAGCTCCTCCGAACTAGAGATTGGAAGGCTGCCATTTTCATTCCCGTCCTCCAGAACTCTATGGAAAGTGATCAGGGAACAAAAGCTCCCGAAAGCGAACCTGAGAGGATTACTTAGCCCGGCCCCTGGCAAGGGCAGTGCAATTCCGCCTGGGGCAGAATCACTTGAGAATCACTACAACAGGCCCCTCCCCCAGAAGATCAACAAGAAATCCAGCCAAGACCAAATTCACTTAACAAGGAGAACAGTGGATTCTTATCTGGACAAAATGACAAGGCGGAAAAACTCACCACAAAAAAAAAAAAAAAGAACAGGAGAAAGGACTGAAGGCTAGAGACCTAATCAATACAGGCATTGGTAATATGTCAGATCTGGAATTCAGGACGATGATTCTCAAGGTTCTAGCCGGGCTCGAAAAAGGCATGGAAGATATTAGAGAAACCCTGTCCGGAGAAATAAAAGCCCTTTCTGGAGAAATAAAAGAACTAAAATCTAATCAAGTTGAAATCAAAAAAGCTATTAATGAGGTGCAATCAAAAATGGAGGCTCTTACTGCTAGGATAAATGAGGCAGAAGAAAGAATTAGTGATATAGAAGACCAAATGACAGAGAATAAAGAAGCTGAGCAAAAGAGAGACAAACAACTACTGGACCACGAGGGGAGAATTCGAGAGATAAGTGATACCATAAGACGAAACAACATTAGAATAAATGAAAGAAAATGGGTTTGGGAGGGAGAAAAACCAAAAGAGACTCTTAATGTCATAAAACAAACTGAGGGGGGTGGGGGGAAGAGGGGTTGGGTGAGGGTGGTGGGGTTACATCATATGTTTAATTAAAGCTTAAATAAAGTAAAAAAAATAATAATAATAATTGGGATTCCATAAGAAGAAGAAAGAGAAAGAGGAGAAGAAGGTATACTGGAGAGGATTATTGTAGAGAATTTTCCTAATATAGCAAGGGGAACAAGCATCAAAATCCAGGAGGTGCAGAGAACACCCCTCAAAATCAATAGGAATAGGTCCACACCCCACCATCTAATAGTAAAAATTTACAAGTCTTAGCGACAAAGAGAAAATCCTGAAAGCAGCAGGGGACAAGAAGTCTGTAACGTACAATGGTAAAAATATTAGATTGGCAGCAGACTTATCCACAGAGACCTGGCAGGCCAGAAAGAACTGGCATGATATATTCAGAGCACTAAATGAGAAAAACATGCAGCCAAGAATACTTTATCCAGCTAGGTTATCATTGAAAATAGAAGGAGAGATAAAAAGCTTCCAGGACAAACAAAAACTGAAAGAATTTGTAAACACCAAACCAACTCTACAGGAAATATTGAAAGGGGTCTTCTAAGCAAAGAGAGACCCTAAAAGTATTATCAGAAAGGAACAGAGACAATATACAGTAACAATCACCTCACAGGCAATACAATGGCACTAAATTCATATCTCTCAATAGTTACCCTGAATATAAATGGGCTAAATGCCCCAACCAAAAGACACAGGGTTTCAGAATGGATAAAAAAACAAAACCCATCAATATGCTGCCTACAAGAAACTCATTTTAGACCTGAAGACACATCCAGATTGAAAGTGAGGGGGTGGAAAACAATTTACCATGCTAATGGACATCAGAAGAAAGCTGGGGTGGCAATCCTTATATCAGATCAATTAGATTTTAAGCCAAAGACTATAATAAGAGATGAGGAAGGACACTATATCATACTCAAAGGGTCTGTCCAACAAGAAGATCTAACAATTTTAAATATCTATGCCCCTAACATGGGAGCAGTCAACTATATAAACCAATTAATAACAAAATCAAAGAAACACATTGACAAGAATACAATAATAGTAGGAGACTTTAACACACCCCTCACTGAAATGGACAGATCATCCAAGCAAAAGATCAACAAGGAAATAAAGGTCTTAAATGACACCCTGGAGCAGATGGACATCACAGATATATTCAGAACATTCCATCCCAAAGCAACAGAATACACATTCTTCTCTAGTGCCCATGGAACATTCTCCAGAATAGATCACATCCTGGGTCATAAATCAGGTCTCAACTGGTATCAAAAGATTGGGATCATTTCCTGCATATTTTCAGACCACAATGCTCTGAAGCTAGAACTCAATCACAAGAGGAAATTTGGAAAGAGCACAAATACATGGAGACTCAACAGCATCCTTCTAAAGAATGAATGGGTCAACCAGGAAATTAAAGAAGAATTGAAAAAAAAACATGGAAACAAATGATAATGAAAACACAACGGTCCAAAATCAGTGGGACAAAGCAAGGGCAGTCCTGAGAGGAAAATATATAGTGATACAAGCCTATCTCAAGAAACAGGAAAGGTCTCAAATACACAACCTAACCCTACACCTAAAGGAGCTCGAGAGAGAACAACAAAGAAAGCCTAAACCCAGCAGGAGAAGAGAAATAATAAAGATCAAAGCAGAAATCAATGAAATAGAAACCAAAAAAACAATAGAACAAATCAAGGAAACTAGGAGCTGGTTCTTTGAAAGAATTAATAAGATTGAGAAAGCCCTGGCCAGACTTATCCAAAAGAAAAGAGAAAGGACCCAAATAAATAAAATCATGAATGAAAGAGGAGAGATCACAATCAACACTAAAGAAATACAAAGAATCATAAGAACATATTATGAGCAACTCTATGCCAACAAATTTGACAATCTGGAAGAAATGGATGCTTTCCTAGAGACATATAAACTGCCAAAACTGAACCAGGAAGAAATAGAAAACCTGAATAGGCCCATAACCAGTAAGGAGATTGAAACAGTCATCCAAAATCTCCAAACAAACCAAAGCCCAGGGCCAGATGGCTTCCCAGGGGAATTCTACCAAACATTTAAAGAAGAATTAATTCCTATTCTCCTGAAACTGTTCCAAAAAATAGAAATGGAAGGAAAACTTCCAAACTCATTTTATGAGGCCAGCATCACCTTGATCCCCAAACCAGACAAGGATCCCATCAAAAAAGAGAATTACAGACCAATATCCTTGATGAACACAGATGTGAAAATTCTCACCAAAATACTAGCCAATAGGATCCAACAGTACATTAAAAGGATTATTTACCATGACCAGGTGGGATTTATTCCAGGGCAGCAGGGTTGGTCCAACATCCGCAAATCAATCATTGTGATACAATACATTAACAAAAGAAAGAACAAGAACCATATGATACTCTCAATAGATTCTGAAAAAGCATTTGACAAAGTACAACATCCCTTCCTAATCAAAACTCTTCAAAGTGTAGGGATAGAAGGCACATACCTCAATATTATCAAAGCCATCTATGAAAAACCCACTGCAAGTATCATTCTCAATGGAGAAAAACTGAGAGCTTTTCCGTTAAGGTCAGAGACATGGCAGGGATGTCCGCTCTCACCACTGCTATTCAACACAGTACTAGAAGTCCTAGCCTCAGCAATCAGACAATAAAAAGAAATTAAAGGCATCCAAATCAGCAAAGAAGAAGTCAAACTATCGCTCTTTGCAGATGATATGATACTATATGTGGAAAACCCAAAAGGCTCCACTCCAAAACTGCTAGAGCTTGTACAGGAATTCAGTAAAGTGTCAGGATAGAAAATCAATGCACAGAAATCAGTTGCATTCCTTTACACCAACAACAAGACAGAAGAAAGAGAAAGTAAGGAGTCAATCCCATTTACAATTACACCCAAAACCATAACATACCTAGGAATAAACCTAACCAAAGAAGCAAAGAATCTATACTCAGAAAACTATAAAGTACTCATGAAAGAAATTGAAGAAGACACAAAGAAATGGAAAAATGTTCCATGCTCATGGATTGGAAGAATAAATATTGTGAAAATGTCTATGCTACCTAAAGCTATCTACACATTTAATGCAATGCCTATCAAAATCCCATCCAATTTTTTCAAAGAAATGGAACAAATCATCCTAAAATTTATATGGAACTAGAAAAGACCTTGAATAGCCAAAGGAATATTGAAAAAGAAAGCCAAAGTTTGTGGCATCACAATTCCAGACTTCAAGCTCTACTACAAAGCTGTCATCATCCAGACAGTATGGTACTGGCACAAAAACAGACACATAGATCAATGGAACAGAGTAGAGAGCCCAGAAATAGACCCTCAACTCTATGGTCAACTAATCTTCGACAAAGCAGGAAAGAATATCCAATGGAAAAAAGACAGGCTCTTCAACAAATGGTGTTGGGAAAATTGGACAGCCACATGCAGAAAAATGAAATTGGACCATTTCCTTACACCACACACGAAAATAGACTCAAAATGGATGAAGGACCTCAACGTCAGAAAGGAATCCATCAAAATCCTTAAGGAGAACACAGGCAGCAACCTCTTCGACCTCAGCCGCAGCAACTTCTTCCTAGGAACAACGTCAAAGGTAAGGGAAGCAAGGGGAAAAATGAACTATTGGGACTTCATCAAGATCAAAAGCTTTTGCACAGCAAAGGAAACAGTCAACAAAACCAAAAGACAACTGACAGAATGGGAGAAGATATTTGCAAACGACATATCAGATAAAGGGCTAGTATCCAAAATCTATAAAGAGCTTAGCAAACTCAACACCCAAAGAACAAATAACCCAATCAAGAAATGGGCAAAGGACATGAACAGACATTTCTGCAAAGAAGACATCCAGATGGCCAACAGACACATGAAAAAGTGCTCCACATCACTGGGCATCAGGGAAATACAAATCAAAACCACAATGAGTTACCACCGCACACCAGTCAGAATGGCTAAAATGAACAAGTCAGGAAATGACAGATGCTGGCGAGGATGTGGTGAAAGGGGAACCCTCCTACACTGTTGGTGGGAATGCAAGCTGGTGCATCCACTCTGGAAAACAGCATGGAGGTTCCTCAAAAAGTGGAAAATAGAGCTACCTTATGACCCAGCAATTGCACTACTGGGTATTTACCTTAACAATACAAACGTAGTGATCCAAAGGGGCACGTGTACCCGAATGTTTATAGCAGCAATGTCCACAATAGCCAAGTTATGAAAAGAACCTATATGTCCACCAACAGATGAATGGATAAAGAAGAGGTGGTATATATATACAATGGAATACTATACAGCCATCAAAAGAAATGAAATCTTACCATTTGCACTGACATGGATGGAACTAGAGCATATTATGCTTAGCGAAATAAGTCAACTGGAGAAAGACAACTATCACATGATCTCCCTGATATGAGGAAGTGGAGATGCAACGGGGGTTGGGGTTAAGGTGGTAGGAAAAGAACAAATGAAACAAGATGGGATCGGGAGGGAGACAAACCAAAAGAGACTCTTAATGTCATAAAACAAACTGAGGGGGGTCGGGGGGAGAGGGATTGGGAGAGGGTGGTGGGGTTACATTATATGTTTAAATAAGAAAAGCTTAAATTTAAAAAAACCACATTGAGATACCACCTTACACCAGTTAGAATGGCCAAACTTAGCAAGACAGGAAACAACGCGTGTTGGAGAGGATGTGGAGAAAGGGGAACCCTCTTACACTGTTGATGGGAATGCAAGTTGGTGCAATCACTTTGGAAAACAGTGTGGAGATTCCTTACAAAATTAAAAATAGAACTTCCCTATGACCCTGCAATAGCACTACTGGGTATTTACCCCAAAGATACAAGTGTAGTGAAAAGAAGGGCCATCTGTACCCCAATGTTCATAGCAGCAATGGCCACGGTCGCCAAATTGTGGAAAGAACCAAGATGCCCTTCAATGGACAAATGGATAAGGAAGATGTGGTCCATATATACTATGGAGTATTATGCCTGATCAGAAAGGATGAATACCCAACTTTTGTATCAACATGGATGGGACTGGAAGAGATTATGCTGAGTGAAATAAGTCAAGCAGAGAGTCAATTATCATATTGTTTCACTTATTTGTGGAGCATAACAAGTAACACAGAGGACATGGGGAGATGGAAAGGAGAAGGGAGTTGAGGGAAATTGGAAGGGGAGTTGAACCATGAGAGTCTATGGACTCTGAAAAACATTCTGAGGGTTTTGAAGGGGCGGGGGGTGGGAGGTTGGGGGAGCCAGGTGGTGGGTTTTATGGAGGGCACGTATTACATGGAGCACTGGGTGTGGTGCATAAATAATGAATTCTGTTATACTGAAGAGAAATTAAATGAATTAAAAAAATGTTAATGTATTTTATCATTTAGCATAGTCTGGCACTAATGATTTTTAGTTTAGAGGTAGCGATATTCATGTAGTATGTGGTTGTATCATTTATCAACCAAATAGGATCATTTGTAAAAGTAAAAAGGGTATTAAAATAACTAAATTCCATAATTTTTAATATTTGAAAAAAAGATTGACGGTATGTGGCCTCTTTGTTTTCACAAGTGAATGTTCCACTCATGGAGAAGTGGATGATGGAAGACAATAATTGATTGTCTGAGAAATTTTGCTTCTGCTGGGCTGTATTATTTCCACAGTATGACATGATGTGAACATAAAAAATCTTCAAAATAACATACACTATACTTCTGTCAAAACATCAATTTTGTAATTAAATAGGAGATTAAAACATAAATCAGTTTATTTGACTTTAGGTAGTACCTCTTATTTTAATGAATAAATTGTGTAAAACTAATGAATTAATAGCAAAATCATGTACCAGTGAAGAGATATGATATTTGCAGTATCTTTTGTGGGGAGAAAGGACATTAAGTTATCATTGATGTACATACTTGCACCTCCCAAAGATGGGGACTCCACCCAGGAGTGAGATATTAAAATAATAATGTAAAGTTTATTGGAATCTACATATCTAGAAATTAGTCCATGGATGTGTGAACAGGCATAGTGACTTGGTGAGCTGAAGAGAGTAGCTGGGCTCTCAGGTATTTGGGCTAGAGTAAGATGTGTGCCCTCTGTTCAGGAGAAGCCACTGTGTGCACATGTCTGAGCCACATGTGTGAGACCAGAGCTGTGGTTCCATCTGTAAGTTTGATGCACTGTCCTCAGGACCTATGTGTTTTTTCAGCAGATACTTCCTCCTCTGAGTTCTCCAGGGGTGAACCCAACCACTCTCCTCCTCAATGTGTGCTGTGAGCTGAACTCCAGTGCCAGGGTTCATAGAGGGCCTAGGTAGTCACTGGGTGGACCACTTTTGCATGGACAGCCCCTCCTGTGGCAGATGGTGGTGGATAAAAGGAGGCCTGAGGCAGCCCACTCAGGTGTGGGGACAAGGGGCTCTGCTACCATGGCCTGAATGCCTCTCCTTCCTTTGATTTTGTCTCACTGGACATGTAAGGACAGAACTCAGGGACACAAGGTGGCCCCAAATGACTCTTCACCTGCTTAGCATTTAAAGATTTTTTTTCATCTGGTCCCATCAATCACGGTGTCTGTGTTTGCAGGTTCCCTGTCCCAGTATATACTGACCCAGCTGCCCTCGCTCTCTGCATCTCTGCAAACAATAGTCAGACTCACGAGCACCCTGAGCAGTGACATCAGCTTTGGTATCAAGCCTGTAACCTGGTACCAGCAGAAGCCAGAGAGCCCTCCCTGCTCTCTCCTGAGTTTCCTTTCAGACTCTTTCAAGCACCAGGGTTCCGGGGTCCCCAGCAGCTTCTTTGACTCCAAAGATGCCTCAGCCAATGCAGGACTTCTGCTCATCTCTGGGCTGCAGCCTGAGGATGAGGCTGTCCATTACTGTGCAACAGTTCATGGTGGTGGGGACATCTTAGGTTACACAGTGTGTCTCATACAATGAGGAAGTGAGACAAGAACCTTGGGCCCACAGATCTTGTGTCTGTTCATCTCTTACTGAGAAGCTTCTGTGGAGGCTCCTGTAGGGGAGATTCCTCTGTGGGAAGACCTGTCCTTGAGGAAGGAAGAGTGACACGCAGATTATGCTGTTGCCTGATACAGCACAGGTGTCCCAGGGGCACAAGCAGGTGAGGGACTAGAGTGCAACTACACATGGCCCAGGGACAGGGGACATTTAAAATAATAAATAGTTTTAAAGGAAAAATAGCAGCCTTTCCTTCCTGTTAGTCTCTTTTATTACTTCCAGGAATCAAGAATGCCCTGTCCATTTCAAGGTTCTTTTAGCTGGACTAAGAATCAATTTGGCATGACAAAGATTAATAGTAGGTAATAAAATATAGCAGTGTATCTATAGGGAATCCACACTGACATGGAAATTCCAAAGACACTCAGGGAAAATGAGATCATATACATATATAATTTCTGAACTATGGAAAAGAAGGCAGAGATACAATATTTAATGCAATGAAATGCAATTCACATTTACACATTTACACAGGAGTGTAAATGGCATACCAGTGTGTGTGGGGTCACTGGGAAACAACAGAACACAGAGGACTTTGACCAAAAAGGCCTCGCTGGGCCCCTTAATGTCTACCCCAAGTCTTTCACATCCTAGTGTAGTTGTCTGTGATATGAGCTCTCTTCCTGGAGCAGGCACTCTGCCTAAATTCTTTTAGTCGGATGTGGTGGGGGGCAAAAAGCTATTCTGAGTCTGCTGTACTTCAACTGCTTTTAACTCATAAAAATCATCAAACCAAAGTGACCCATCTTTGCACAGAATTCCCTTGTCTCCTATAGTTCTCTCCTATGAAGCTTCCCTGAAGTCTCACACATTCAAAGTTGAGCCAGTATGTTGTTTTTTTTCTTGAACAGGAATCTTGGTCTGTTAATAAGTCAGTTCACTTAAGCTCATTTCAGGAAGTTGTGATGCAGGTATGCTCTCAAAGTTAGGCCTGTATTGAGCAAGCAGTCAGATAACTGATAAGCAACATTTTTATGGAAACAAAAATGAAACAGGCTAATGTTTGGAACAAATTATCAACCCAGTATCTGAGTCCTAAGTGGTGCTAACATGGGGTGGCTGTGTCTGAGGACAGAGAAGAGATCCCCAGGAAAAGCCAACAGATTCCTTGGCTTCGAACAACATAACATCATAGGAAAACCAAGAGAAAAAGAGAGAAGGGTTTATTGAAAACATTAAAAAAAGATACAATGTGTTTGGGAGATTTAGAAAGGAAAAGAAGAATGAGTCACAACTTTGCTAGGGGTTTAGGGTTTTACTAAGGACTGTGGTCTGGTGTATATGTCTTCTCAGGCATCTGTGGACTGGTTAACACAAGGAGGAGTCCTCCAGGGTCCTCCATAAGTCACCTACACCCTGGAGACAGGGGTCTCAGGGAGTCAGTAGTCTGGAAAGCATTCATGATGACCCCACCCAGTCACCTGTTAGAAACCAGGAACACCTTGGCCTTCACAAGGAGGATATATTTATCTGTAAGGCCTGTGCAGGGCAGGGGTGCAGGTCCTAGCAAGAATATAATCAGGAAAAGGAGCAAGAAGGACAGTCCTTCATGGGGTCCCTTCAGTTTCACTGTCTCACTGCCAGTGAGAATATCTGTAGATGTGAATTCGCAAGCATCTTCAGATGGAGTGAGGGCAGGACATGACAATGTGATAGCTTTCTTTGGTTTGCCATTTGGATATTTATGATGATATTTTTGAGTGGATGACAGAGCAACAGTCACGATGATTGTCTATACAAGAGCTACTGGGGGATTTCCCTGAAGTTTACCTCAGGCTTAAGGAAGATGGATGGGTTTAGTTCTCAAATTATTTGAAATGTCAGGTGTGAGATAAAATTAAAATGTTAGCATGTTTGGCCTCAGTGCTCTGAGGTCAGGCCTACACACAGCTTCACATGGCAGGACTACTGAAGACTAGTATCTGTGTGTTAGGAGAACAGATCTTCAGAGGGAATCACTGTCCAGAGTGTGTGCAGAACTGCTGTTTCAAGCAGGTGGAAACAGTGACATGGGACAAAGTGTTTCAAAGTGAAACTCCTCTGTGAATGGACACAAGGGCTTCTCCTCACACAGTGCAGAGACATGCTCCCCAACTCCTTCATGTTGTGTTAACCTTAGGGGAATAAAGAGAGGTTGGGAAATGAGGGAGGAATCATACAACAGGAAACACCTAGCTCCAGCATAGAAGCAAACATGTGTCCAGGGGG
>ML093217.1:11170-48231 GCA_003697995.1 Taxidea taxus jeffersonii
GGGTCCATGGTGTGGTGGCAGCTGGGAAAACAGCCCCTGGCTGAGTTTGTGTCTGGTGCCCAACAGCCTTCACCCCTAGTCACTGAGAGTGCAGATGGGTCCTCCTAACTCACTCCCCATGATAGACACCAAGAAAAGGAGATGGGGGTGGGGAGCATTGACTAGAATGCAGTCTCTCCCACGAAGGCTGAAGGGGATAAGAGAGAGACTTCAGGTCTGCCTCCCTGTGGTTAGAGATCCTCAGATGTGCAGATGGAGTAAGAGCTTTGGTTTCTTCTCCATCCCCAATTCTTCCTGATGCCCACTGTCCCAGGCACTTTGGCTTGACCTTGGCCACTGCACAATCATACACCCTCATGACCTGTCATGACCTGTCCCATGTGTGAAGATCTATAAACATGTCTACCTCTGAGCTTGACTCCAATGCATCTCCTTCTCCTATTTTTCCATATAAAGTCTCCTTGCCACCTGACATACTTCTCTAAGGCTGACTCTGCTCCCCTCACCCTCCTGAGTCCCAGATACCACTGTCACACCTGGCTGTGTCACTCTATTAAATCATTAGGTTACCTCATGGTTTGAGCATCACTACTTCTGCTTTCATTTTCCTTCTATTCCTTCATTTGGAAAACACACTTGCTCCCACCTTCAAACTCAGTTCCCAAAATATCTCAGATAGTGAGAGTTTCACACTTTCATTTATTTTATAGATACTCCAGTGTCCATGGGATTGTCTGTTCCTGGACAGTTTCCTCCTTTTCATTGCAAGAACATAAAATCACATTAGCATAATTAAAAAACACATTAATATTTGTTCAACGGGAGGTGAGCACAGTGTTTCTTGAAAACATCTCTGTCACAGTGATGGTGACACATTTCTAGGCATTGATCTCAGGACATTCCAAGTGGGCATGTAACTAGAAGGAGGCACAGTCCTTCTCCCTGGGTCCAACAGGGGCACCCTCACAGTTGGGGGAGCACCTCTGAACTCAGGCCCTGGCAGAGCTCACTGTGCAGGGCCTTGTGGTTGCTCCCACAACTGCTCCCTCCACCCCTTCCTCTTTCCTACTTAGAGCAGTCACTGACCTCAGCTTACTCCCTCCTCAGGTCCTGACTCAATGATCAGCTGGAATCTGAGAGAGAGAGTCTGCCTTAGGCAGGGATGGTTGGGCTTTGCAAAATTGCATAAACAGTTCTTTCATTTATCAGGGGACAGTAGTGAGTGTAAGACAAGCATGGGAGAGGCCAGCCCCACACTAAGGAATATGGACTATGTCAGGGATTAAGGCCTGGATAGCTGTCATCCTAGGGTTCCCCTCTGTCTGTTCAGGTAGAGACAGACTTTGGGGGCTATGTGAAAGTTCTCATATTTTATCAGCCTCTTGGACTAACATCCCCCTGAGCTTTAATCTGACCCCTGAACCACATCCCATGCATGTTCGTGTTTTCAAGTTCCCTCGCCCAACCTGTGATGACTTAACTACCCTCCTTCACTGCATCCCTGGGTGAGACTTCCAGACTTACATGAACCCTTAGAAATGACATCACTGTTGGTAATAATATGTATACTGGCATCATCAGAAGTTGGGGATCCATGGGGCACCTGGGTGGCTCAGTGGGTTAAGCCTCTGCCTTCGGCTCAGGTCATGGTCTCAGGGTCCTAGAATCAAGCCCCACATTGGGCTCTCTACTCAATGGGGAGGCTGCTTCCCCCTCTCCCTCTGCCGGCCTCTCTGTCTACTTGTGATCTCTCTCTGTCAAATAAATAAATAGAATATTTTAAAAAAAGGAAGTTGGGGAGCCCTACCCAGGACCTCCTGAGATTCAACTCAGACTCAGATAAGCACCAGGGATCCAGGGACAAGGTTACTTTTCTGTATCTAAAGACGTGTCAACTAACTGAGAAGTTATTCCTATCTCTGGACGCCAGCAAGAGAACAAGATGAACATTACTGTCATATATGGGAACATAAGACCAGTGCATAAGGTGCTCCAGACTCATAAAGAAGTTGACAAAATCTGCCTCCATACACCAGGTTTCTTGACACCAGCCCTCAGGTGGCTCAGGAGTGCCATCTCTTTTCATATCCTCAACTGACCCTTAATTTTCCTGGAATCAGTGATTTTTTTCAAAGAGTTATCATTTATATATTTATTTATGTATTTATTTATTTATTATCAGAGAGAAAGAGAGAGCAAGAATGCACCAGCAGGGGGAAGAGCAGACAGAGAGAGAAGCAGGCTCCCCTCTGAGCAGGAAGAGTGGTACAGGACTGTATCCAGAATCCTGGGATCATGACCTGAGCCAAAGGCAGCTGCTTAACTGACTGAGCTACCCGGAACAAGTGATTTGACAGTGTGAGTTTAGATTATAACAATCTCAACGTGTTTATGTTTTCAAAGGAAATTTGACTGCTCAGAGATAAAGATTACTCAATGAAGATATCAGAGCCCAAAAGGTAACAATTTCTGCTGTGGTTCTTGAGTGGCTCATAGATGATTTTGTTCAAAGTGCTTCAATCTTGGATTTTGGTTATAAAGCCAACATGTAGAAACAAATGGTATCCTACATAGAACCCATAAATCATCAATATCTTATTTTTAATATGTATTTATATGAGGGGAAGGTCCAAGAGAGAAGGAGAGAGAGACTCCATGCTGAGGGTGGAGGCTGATGCAAGACTCCATCCCATGACCCCAAGACCCTGATCTGAGTTTAAACCAAGAGTCAGGCACCAAACCAACTGGATACCATGGCATACCAAACATCAACATTTTAAAAATAAAAATCATGCCATCTGTAATTTCATAATTATGAAACTCCCAAGGATAACTGTGAAAAAAATCAAAAGTGTAGTATGTGGAAAACTATAAGACATTTCAAGAGAAATGAAAGACAACTGCATAAATGATTAGCTCTCTCTTACCTGTGGATCAAAACACCAAATTCAACTAAGATAATGATTTTTGTAATTTTTTCAATCAATGGCTCAGGCCTTAGCTTCCTGTTCCAAAGCAAAATGAATATCACCCAAAAAGAGAAAAGCAAAATTCTTAAGCATATATTAGAAAACATGATTCAGGGGCACCTGGATGTCTCAGTGGGTTAAGCCTCTGCCTTTGGCTCAGGTCATCAGGGTCCTGGGATGGAGCCCCACATCAGGCTCCCTGCTGAGCAGGGAGCTTGCTCTCCCCCCTCCCTGCTCCGCCTGCCTCTTTGCCTACTTCTGATCTCTCTCTCTCTCTCTCTGTCAAATAAATAAAATCTTTAAAAAGAAAAAGAAAACACGATTCAGTTACACATAACAAGACATACACAACATGGCCAAATGGGGTTTATTGTAGGTTGAAAAGCTGGTTCAACAGGCAAACATCAATCCATGTAAAGACCTGGGTTAACAAGCCAAAGAAGAAGAAATATCCCTTGATCTTATACATCATTTAAACAAACAAACAAACAAACAAAAACATTTGACAGATTTCAACACCTATCCTTTTTTTTAAGCACACAACTTATCCCAAATTTCATTTAATCTATAAAAATCAAATGAATTCAGCACTTATCCTTACTAATGAATGAGAATGAGTAAACAATAAATAAAATGAGAACAATACTCATGAGAACTGTCCTCAGCTTGATAAAGAAAACTATAGAGGCACCAGGGTGGCTCACTCAGTCAAGTATCTGGCTTTGGCTTAGGTCATGATCCCAGGCTCCTGGGATTGAGCCCCATATCAGGCTCCCTGATCAGTGGGAAACCTGCTTCTCCTCTCCTTCAGTCCCTCCCCTTACTCATTATCTCTCTTGCTCTTCTCTTTCTCAAATAAATAAGTAAAATCTTAAAAAAAGAAAACTATAAAACAGCTATAGCTAACTCATATGGAGGTGAAACATTAAACACTTTCCCCTCAGGGAGGGACTAAGGCAAGCATGTCCAATCTTGTTAACATAGGATTGGACATTCCAGAAAGAACCATAAAGCAAGAAAAATAAAGATGTACAGACTTAGAAGAACAAGAGATAATTGTCCTTATTTTCATGTGAGGGATGACATACAGGAGAGATACAAAGGAAATTACAAATATGTTTGTGAACATATAAATTCAAAGAGAAATATTATGGAGGGCACGTGAGGTGATGAGCACTGGGTGTTACAGGCAACTAGTGAATCATTGAACATAGTATCAAAACTAATGATGCATTGTATTTTGGTTAATTTAATTTAAATAAAAAAGAGTAATAGGTAACTTTAGGAAGAGTACAATTTCAAATTCTAAGATTTAGGTCTGTGCATGCTAGCAATAACCATGTAAACACTGAAGTAAGCTACAACTTAAAATCACTCTACAATAGTATATTTAGGTGCATATTTAACAAAACATGCATAAGCATTGAATGCTGCAATCTTTAATACTATTAAAGTAATCAAATCAGGGGGCGCCTGGGTGGCTCAGTGGGTTAAAGCCACTGCCTTCGGCTTGGGTCATGATCCCAGGGTCGTGGGATCGAGCCCCGCATCGGGCTCTCTGCTCTGTGGACAGCCTGCTTTCTCCTCTGTCTCTCTCTGCCTACTTGCGATCTCTATCAAATGAATAAATAAAATCTTTAAAAAAAAAAAGTAATCAAATCAGATTTCAACCAAGTGAGAGACACGTTCTCTCCATGGATTAAAGACTCATGTAGTGAAGATGTCATTATTTTCCCACATTTAAATAAAATTTTAATTCATTTCCTATCAGAACAAGACCAGTATAGGTTGAGGTATAGATACACTGGTCAATGTAACAGGTCAATGTAACAGAATGGAGAATCCAGAAACAAACATATACAGAGTGTGGATCATTATTGATGATCATACCCAAAAACTTTTCTGAGAAGGAATGATAACTTTTTTTTCCTTTACAAATAACAACAAAAAGATTCAACACTTATATGAGGAAATAAAAGGAACTAAACTCTCATCTTATTAAATAATTCATTCAATGGATTATAGGCTTTACCATAAAACATGTATCTATACAACTTTTAAAGAAAACATGAGAGAACATTTTTTTGCAAACATTTCTAGACAAACACCAAAAGCAAAATCTTTAAAAGACACAACAACAACAAAACAGAACCTCAGGGAATTGGATTCCATCAAAGATAAATTCATCATCTTCCCCTTGTTTTATGAAACAGACAATTAAGTAGTGAAAATTGGAGATTAAAATACAAATAAATTTATGAGAGTAGATGAAATCTATTGCCTCAATGCATATGAGTTTTAAAACACTCAAAATGTACATATATTCTAAATATCAGCAGAGAATTAGGATGTCTGTAGTATTTCTTTGTGATGTTAAAATGTTAAATTGTTATTTAGGCAAAAATGGTTAGATCATATACCAGGACCCCATCTGAGACTAGAAAATGCTACAGTAATCATGGGCAGCAATATGGGATCAATTCATCCATGATTCAGATCACTTAGGTGTGAATCGACAAGGATCTGATAAACTGTAGACATCAGCTGGGCTCTCGAGGCTTTGGGCCGCAGTGACATGTGTGCCCTACAACAAATAGGGGACACTGTGGGGCTGTTCTGTGGTCCCTACACAGCTACTCAGTGAGAACCATTCAATCAAAGGATCTGAGAAAAGGAGCTGGGCCCTGTGCTCCTTGTTGGGGACTCAGCATCTCTGTTTTCTCTGGCCTGGAAGAATCCCCTGAGTAGGGACCTGTGTATGGTCTCAGCAGGTGCTTCCTTCCAGGGCTCTCCCAACGGATAAAGCCAACTTCCATCCTCCCCCAGTGTGTGGTGTGATATGAGTTCCAGCACCAGGGCTCAGGGAGGGACTGGACAGTCACTGGATGGACCCATTTTGCATGGACAGCCCCTCCTGTGGCAGAGGGTGGAAGAGAAAAGGAGGTATGGAGCAGCCCAGCCCAGTGTGGGGACCAGGAGTCCTGTTACCATGGCCTGGATGCTTCTTCTCATACACCTCTATGGCTACACAAGTGGGGACAAGCTGCAGGTTCACTGGGTAGCTGTCTTCCCCACTTCAGCCACTGTGGCTCAGACTATGAACTTCTTTAGCCTGGTCTCTTCCACATTACCCAGAAAGGACTATGTTTGAAAGTTCTCTGTCCCAACCTGTGATGACCCAAGCATTCTCCCTCCCTGCATCTAAGGGAATTACAGTCAGACTCACATGCTCCCTGACTAGTGGTTTCAGTGTTGTCAGCTCAGCATAAGCTGGTTCCAGCAGGAATCAGGGAACCCTCCCCAGTATCTCCTGCACTACAAGTCAGACTCAAATAAGCACTAGGGCTCTGGGGTCCTCAGTCACTTCTTTGGCTCTAAAAATGCCTTAGCTAATGCAGGGCTTCTTCTAAACTCTGGGCTGCGGCCTGAGGACAAGACTGACTCTCGCTGTGCAATCTGGCACAGTGGTGTTGGTCACAGTGACACACACAGATGGGTCACGGAACAAATATCTCAGGTTGCTTAAATCCCTGGACTCTGACTCTGAAGCAATTTAAAATATCTTGAATATACACTGACTCCACTTAGAAGTAGCTTCTGGATCACAAAGTTCTTTTTAGTTTCCTATGCAACCTATCTAAACTCTCAGGAAAAGAAAATAAAACAACAAACAAAAACAGAACAAGAATAAAGACCACAAAAACTGAGGATGTTGCCTGAATCAATGGTGGTAATATGAATGTAAAAATCAGAGCCTGTTGAATTGAGTTATTTTTTAACTCTTTAGAAAAAGCATCAAATTTCCTTAGATTACTTGGTCAGAGCCTGAAGATCATCCCAACAGGTGGACAGTCCTCCACAGCACGGACTCTTTCCTTAGTTTAAACTTTTCCTCCACAGCATGGACCCTGTTCCTCCAGGGCTCAGAGCAGAGACCCTCCTTCCCTCCAGGATCCTGTGCTCTGGGCTGGCTGAGCAGTTCTGTGTCTCAGGAACAAGGCACAAAGATTGTTGCTGAGTGAGGACTCAGAACAGGAGGCATTCCAGTTACACAGCTGGCCTGGCACAAGTGCTGGGTTCTATCACATCAGCTGTGATGTCAGAAGAGGGTAGTTAGCCATGGGAGGAACTTTGACTGCCAGTTAGCAGACATTTCAGTGGGGCTTGTGGGGGCAAGGAGGATGCATCAGCAATGCTATAAAATGCTGAGCCTGCTCTAAGGAAGTTGGGTGAAGTAAATCCTGCAGATGTGAGTTACACTGACTGACACCATCGGGTTCCATGGCAACCACTGTGATTATTTTTTTGATCACACAGACCCTGACTCTGTCCTCCTCTCCTCTCCTCTCCTCTCCTGACACAGTGTGACTCTCTAATGATCAATCTGCAGGGGAAGTGCAAGGCATCAGGAACAGCACCTCTCCATCTGTGCACAAAAGAAGTCTACCCTGTGAGCCTTTCCAGGAGGAAGTCCTTCCATTTGTGACAACATGGAGGAAACTGCAGGACATTACCCTAAGTGAAATGAGCCCTACAGTGAAATACAAATATTCTCTTTATATATGGAATCTATAGGAAAAATAATTTTAAAAATTTCTGTAAATGTTTTCTGATGAGGATGAGTTAGAATATGGTAACATATATAAGCAGGGAAAGTATATTTGTAGGAGGACAACTTCTTTTTTTTAAGATTTTGTTTATTTATTTGACAGACAGAGATCACAAGTAGGCAGAGAGGCAGGCAGAGAGAGAGAGGAAGGGAAGCAGGGTCCCTGCTGAGCAGAGAACCCGATGTGGGGCTCGATCCCAGGACTCTGGTATCATGACCTGAGCTGAAGGCAGAGGCTTTAACCCACTGAGCCACCCAGGCACCCCAGGAGGACAACTTCTTAAGTATAATTTTTATTTTCAACCAGTAATTTATAATTATTATATTATACATAACAGAAAATGTACATATTTCAATCACTCATTAATGTGCAATTCAGTGGTTTTTAGTATTTTGACAACGTTGTGTACTCATTACAGCTATCCATTTCCAAAACTTCTTAGTTATCCCAAGCACTAACTGTGTACCTGATAGGGGGATGGGAGACTGGATATGACAGAGGAACCAGTACTCCAGGATCCCATCCCAATGAAGGAAGCAGCAGACCACTACGCACATGGGTTCTCTTGGAAGACATGGCCTTACCTAGGTGAGAGCATTCCTTGTGCTGTGCTTCTTATCCTGGATATGCACACTGCCCACCATGGCAGGGGTATCAATGTGCCCACTGCAGGCTACTCATTAATTCCAACTTTCTCTCCTGAAAGGTGTCAGGCAACATCACTGAGAAGCTACGAATCTCATTTGAGACATTGCTGTGTGGTGCGCACATATTCCTACCTGAACTCCTTCCAAAATTCATGTCAGTTATACTCCACACCTGGCTAAGTTCTCATTTTCAGTCTGCATCCTCCATGCCTATCAAGGGAAACTTGTATTTCTTTCTAGTCTTTTTAACCTGTACCATTGTGTCTGACTATACGTGTCTATTTCTGGGCCAATACCATACTATTTATATGTAATTTATGTAATATATAGATAATTCTAGGTTTGATAGATGATAGATAGATAGATACATGGATACATAGATAGATAGAATAAACATGTAATATATATCCATGTGATGTCATTTCCAGTACAGAAATAAGTTAGTTAAACCACCTGGGAAAATAATTGTGTTAATATTCATGGCAGCAATAGGGCCATATCTGATACACAGGAAAGCAGTCTAAAAGGATCTTGTGAATAGTTAAAATACATTGTAGACTGGTAACAGAGGCCTCCTAAGGCACCAGAAACATCTGGTTCATGAAACTGAGCTCTGTTCTTGCAAATCCCACTATTCTTATCTGTAAATGGGGAGGCCCATTCATATTAACCCTCTGTCTGGTATAGGAGATCCATTTACCCCTGGTATCTCCCCTCAGGGCTTTGGGGCCCAGGCTACATCCTGAGAGGGCTGTGTTGCTGTCTATCTCCTGTAGGTGTTCCCAGAGGAGCTACAGAAGAAACAAATCTCATAGTTCTTGTCTCTCCTTGAAGAATTCCCTATGCATGTTATTAATTGACCATGCCCCATCAAGGGTGAGGAGGGGGCAAGTGCAAAAGGGTTATGGAGTCTGGCCTAGCATAGAGGGAAATGCGTGGGGTTGGAGAAAGATTGGCTGTCCCCTCAGGCCTCTCCCATAGACACTGTGGAGGAATGTGCATGTCCTCTGCCCTTCTGTTCACTGGGTGCAGGATACATCCTTCCTGAGGTGTCAATCACCTGAGGTCCTAACAACACAACTATGTAAGTGGTGAGAAGAGCACAGGGTGACTCATGCTGAGGAGGCCAAATCTCTGAGGCAAAGGACTGAGGTGTGGTGGTACTTATAGACAATCAGGAGCCCCTGGAGGTTGAGAAGCCTCCACCTCTGTGGGGTGGTGGATGGTGAGTCAGACAGGCTGAAATCCAGAGTCCTACTCTGTCTGCTCAGCTCCAGGATGTCCTTCCTGCTCACAGGGGAATCTGGACTCTGAGACAGCAGGGGTGGGATGGTCTCAGCTGGGCACCGAGATCTGGAGCCCTGTCTTGTGCCCTCTGCTCTGTGCTCACTGGGGTCCATGAGACGTTCCTCAACCCTGCCCCACACTTAGCTGTCCCCAAATTCAGGCCTAGGGCCCCCAGGGGAGGGAGTGATTTGCATTAAAGTGTCCTCTCTGCTCTCCCAGGAGGGAAGTGGATAAGAGTCTTTGTGCAGGCCCCTCACTTGTGGGCTCAGAAGCAGAGTCTGAGGCATCTCCAATCCATCTCCTGGATTCTTTTCATCACCCTCCTCACTCTTTTCTAAGGTGACTGGCTCTGGGAAGTAGGGGGAGTTATTATAGGGAGCCCCAGCTACCCTTTTGGATAACACCTTGGATAACACTTTGGATTGTCCTTTTGGACAATCACCAGAGACTCACCTCTGTCTGACCCCACTGCTCTGTTGCAGGGTCCCAGACAGTCTGTGTTGACACAGGAATCCTCCATGTCAGGGTCTGTGGGACAGAAGGTCACCTCACCTGCTGGAAACAGCAACAATATTGGAGCATGTTATATGGGTTGGTACCAACAGATTTCTCACAGTGCCCCCCAAACTGTGATGCTCTGCACTGCTAGGCCCTGAGGGATCCCAGTTGGGTTCTCTGGCTCCCACTCTTGGAACACGGCCTCTCCAGCCATCTCTGGCCTGAAGCCTGAGGACAAAGCTGATTATTACTGCTCAGCATGGGATGACAGCATCAACACGGGCACAGAGCTGCAGACCCATGGGGACCCGAGATGAAAACCTGCCCCTGTTCCCCATGGTCACACCTATGACTGTGTGTGACAAACAAACAGGGAGACTGAGGAGACCCTGGAGAATACGAGAGTCTGACCCTCTGAAAATGAACAACTTTACAGGGTCAGTAACAGTTTTCTTATTTTTCCCTAAAAACAAAACAAAAACAAATAAAAAACAAAGCACTATTGAGTTAATTTACGTCATAGTGTTCACTCATTTAAGGTATACAAATCAATGGTGCGTCACATATTTAGAGTTGGGTAAACTCCATCATGATTGATTTCATACATTTCCATTACCTACAGAGAATCCCCTGACCCACCTGCAGTCAGGCCAGTGTCCCACTGCACTCAGCCCTCTGTGGCCCCCAATTCCTTCCTAGCTGCACTGAGTTCCCTATTGCGCACATTTCACAGGGACTGAACCCCAGAACATGTGCCCTTGGAAGTTCTCCCTTCACTGGCATGAGGGACATGTGCATTGCCGTGGGGACATCACCGCCATCTGTAAACATACAGATTGCTGCACTTACGTCCTTGTCAGTCTTGTTTAGAGGCCTTGCTAATCATTAATGCACAGAATGTCAAAATGAGCATAATTAATTTTTATATAGTGATCTATAATTAAAGATTTCATTATTTTTGTTTTCATTTTCCAGTATCAATTATCCTCTTTTCAAGTTTTATCTTGTATACCTATACTCTCTTTCTTTTTATTCAATAATTTCACCAGTGTTTGTCTTATTCTACTATGAAAAATATTTTGTATAAATGATATTAGTTTTCTAGTTTTTTGTTTGACACATTTTTACTTTTTTGCTTTACTTGTGGTGTTTACTCCATGGTTCTTCTGTGCAGGAGGTGTTTGTGGCGTTTAAACAGGTCCAGATTGCCAGGTTTTCTTCCTGTTGATTGCCTTTAAAATTAAGGTTAATTTTTTTTAATTATTTTGTAAAATTTTTCAGTGTTCCAGATTTCATTGTTTATGCACCACACCCAGTGCTCCATACAATATGTTCCCTCTATAATACCCACCACACAACCTACCACCCCCTCCCCTCCCAAACCCTCAGATTGTTTTTCAGAGTCCATAATCTCTCATGGTTTGTCTCCCCCACTAATTTTCCCCAAGTCACTTCTCCTCTCCGGTTCATCATGTCATCCGCGTTATTCCTTATGCTCCAAAAATAAGAGAAACCATATGATAATTGACTCTCTCTGCTTGACTTATTTCACTCAGCATAATCTCTTCCAGTCCCGTCCATGTTGATACAAAAGTTGGGTATTCATCCTTTCTGATGGAGGCATAAAACTCCATAGTGTATATGGACCACAACTTCCTTACACATTCGTCCATTGAAGGGTATCTTGGTTCTTTCCACAGTTTGGCAACTGTGGCCATTGATGCTATGAACATTGGGGTACAGATGGCCCTTCTTTTCACTACATCTGTATCTTTGGGATAAATACCCAGTAGTGCAATTGCAGGGTCATAGGGAAACTCTATTTTTAAATTCTTTTTTTTTAAGATTTTATTTATTTATTAGCTAGGGAGAGAGAGAGAGCACAGGCAGACAGAGAGGCAGGCAGAGGCAGAGGGAGAAGCAGGCTCCCTGCCGAGCAAGGAGCCCGATGTGGGACTCGATCCCAGGACGCTGGGATCATGACCTGAGCCAAAGGCAGCCGCTTAACCAACTGAGCCACCCAGGCGTCCCTCTATTTTTAAATTCTTAAGGAGTCTTCACACTGTTTTCCAAAGTGACTGCACCAACTTGCATTCCCACCAACAGTGTAAGAGGGTTCCCCTTTCTCCACATTCTCTCTAACACACATTGTTTCCTGTCTTGCTAATTTTGGCCATTCTAACTGGTGTAAGGTGGTATCTCAATGTGGTTTTGATTTGAATCTCCCTGATGGCCAGTGATGATGAACATTTTTTCATGTGTCTGATAGCCATTTGTATGTCTTCATTGGAGAAGTGTCTGTTCACGTCTTCTGCCCATTTTTTGACATGATTATCTCTTTTGTTTGTGTTGAGTTTGAGAAGTTCTTTATAGATCCTGGATATCAGCCTTTTGTCTGTACTGTCATTTGCATATATCTTCTCCCATTCCCTGGGTTGCCTCTTTGTTTTGCTGAATGTTTCCTTTGCTGTGCAGAAGCTTTTGATCTTGATGAAGTCCCAAAAGTTCATTTTTGCTTTTGTTTCCTTTGCCTTTGGAGACATATCTTGAAAGAAGTTGCTGTGGCCGATGTCAAAGATGTTACTGCCTATGTTCTCCTTTGGGAGAACATGGTTCATCTCCCCCTACCCCAATTACCCCCAATTCCCTTCTCCTCTCCATGTCCCCATGTCCTCTATGTTATTCCTTATGCTCCACAAATAAGAGGAACCATATGATAATTGACTCTCTCTCCTTGACGTATTTCACTCAGCATAACCTCTTCCAGTACCATCCATGTTGATACAAAAGTTGGGTATTCATCCTTTCTGATGGAGGCATAATACTCCATAGTGTATATGGACCACATCTTTCTTATGCATTTGTCCATTGAAGGGCATCTTGGTTCTTTCCACAGTTTGGCAAATGTGACCATTGCTGGTATGTACATTGGGGTAGAGATGACCCTTCTTTTCACTACATCTGTATCTTTGGGGTAAATACCCAATAGTGCAATTGCAGGGTCATAGGGAAGCTCTGTTTTTAATTTCTTAGGGAATTAAGAAATTAAAGTGGCTGCACAAGCTTGCATTCCCACCAACAGGGTACGAGTGTTCCCCTTATGCCATATCCTCTCCAACACAAGTTGTTTACTTGTCTTGTTAATTTTGGCCATTCTAACTGGTGTAAGGTGGTATCACAATGTGGTTTTGATTTGAATCTCCCTGATGGCCAGTGATGATGAACATTTTTTCATGTGTCTGTTAGCCATTTGTATGTCTTCATTGGATAAGTGTCTGTTCATGTCCACTGCTGATTTTTTGACATGATTATCTGTTTTGTGTGTGTTGAGTTTGAGGAGTTCTTTCTAGATCCTGAATATCAGCCCTTTCTCTGTATTGTCATTTGCTAATATTTTCTCCCATTCCATGGGTTGCCTCTTTGTTTTTTTGACTTTTTCCTTTGCTGTGCAGAAGCTTTTGATCTTAAGAAGTCCCAAAAGTTCATTTTTGCTTTTGTTTCCTTTGCCTTTGGAGACATATCTTGAAAGAAGTTGCTGTGGCCAATGTCGAAGAGGTTACTGCCTATATTCTCCTTTGGGATTCTGATGGATTCCTGCCTCACGTTGAAGTCTTTTATCCATTTTGAGTTTATTTTTGTGTGTGGTGTAAGAGAATGGTCAGGTTTCATTCTTCTACATATAGGTGTCCAATTTTGCCAACACCATTTACTGAAGAGACTGTCTTTTTTCCACTGTATATTTTTTCCTGCTTTGTCGAAGATTATTTGACTATAGAGTTTAGGGTCCATATCTGGGCTCTCTACTCTGTTCCACTGGTCTATGTGTCTGTTTTTGTGCCAGGAACATGCTGTCTTGGTGATCACAGTTTTGTAGGAAAGCTTGAAATCAGGCATTGTGATGCCCCCAGTTTTGTTTTTCTTTTTCAACATTTCCTTAGCAATTCGGGGTCTCTTCTGATTATATACAAATTTTAGGATTATTTGCTCCAGCTCTTTGAAAAATACCGGTGGAATTTATATCAGAATGGCATTGAATGCCTAGATTGCTCTAGGTAATATAGACATTTTAACAATGTTTATTTTTCCGATCCATGAGAATGGAATGGTCTTCCACCTTTTTGTGTCTTCTTCAATTTCTTTCATGAGTGTTCTGTAGTTCCTTGAGTAGATCCTTTACCTCTTTGGTTAGGTTTATTCCCAGGTGTTTTATAGTTCTTGGTCCTATATTAAATGGAATCGATTTTCTAATTTCCCTTTCTGAATTTTCATTGTTAATGTATAAGAAAGCAACTGATTTATGTACATTGGTTTTGTATCCTGCCACATTACTGAATTGCTGTATGAGTTCTAGTAGTTTGGGGGCGGAGTCTTTTGGGTTTTCTATATAAAGCATCATGTCATCTGTGAAGAGAGAGTTGGACCTCTTCATTGCCAATTTGAATACCTTGTATTTCTCTTTGTTGTCTGATTGCTGTTGCTAGGACTTCTAGTACTATGTTGAACAAGAGTGGTGAAAGTGGGCATCCTTGTCGTATTCCTGATCTTTTTTTTTTCCCATTGAGGATGATATTCGCTGTGTGTATTTCATAGATAGATTTTATGAAGTTGAGGACTGTTCCCTCTATCCCTATACTTCGAAGCATTTTAATCAGGAACGGATGATGTATCTTGCAAATGCTTGTTCTGCATCAATTGAGAAAACCGTGTGTTTCTTCTCTTATCTTATTGACTTGTTCTATCACATTGATTGATTTGCAGATGTTGAACCACCCTTGCAACCTAGGGATAAATCCCAACTGTCATGGTGGATAATCTTTTTAATATACTGTTGGGTCCTAGTAGCTAGGATCTTGATGAGAATCTTATCATCCATATTCATCAGGGATATTTATCTGAAATTCTCCTTCTTGGTGGGGTCTTTGCCTGGTTTGGGGATCAGGATAATGCTGGCATCATATAAAGAGTCTGGAAGTTTGCATTCTGCTTCAATTTTTTGAAACAGCTTCAGTAGAATAGGTGTTATTTCTTCTTTGAAGTTAAGTAAAATTCCAAGGGAATCTGTCAGGTTTTGGGGTCTTGTTTTTTGGGAGGTTTTTGATCACTATTACAATCTCCTTTCTAGATACTGGTCTATTCAAGTTGTCATTTTCTTTCTGATTCAGTTTTGGAATTTTATAACTTTCCATGAATACTTCCATTTCGTCCTGGTTGCTTAACTTATTGGCATATAACTGCTGATAATAATTAATGATGATTGTTTCTATTTCCTTAGTGTTAGTTATGATCTCTCCCTTTTCATTCATAATTTTATCAATTTGGGTATTCTCTCTTTTCTTTTGGATTGGTTTGGCCAATGGTTTACCAATCTTATTGATTCTTTCAAAATCCAGATTCTATTTTCGTTGATGTGTTCTACTGTACCTCTAGTTTCTATCTCATTGATCTCTGCTCTAATCTTGATTATTTATCTTTTTGTGTGTGGAGTTAGCTTAATTTGTTGTTGATTCTCTGCTTCTTCAAGGTATAGAGACAGCTGGTGTATTTTGGATTTTTCAATTTTTTTGAGGGAGGCTTGGATGGCTGTGTATTTCCCCCTTAGGACCACCTTTGCTGTATCCCACAGGTTTTGGACCAAAGTGCCTTCATTGTCATTGGTTCCCATGAATTGTTTAAGTTTTTTTGATTTCCTGGTTGATCCAAGCATTCTTAAGCAAGGCATTCTTTAGCTTTCATGTGTTTGAATTCCTTCCGAACTTTTTCTTGTGGTTGAGCTCAAGTTTCAAAACATTGTGATCTGAGAATATGCAGGGAATAATCTCAGTTTCTTGGTATTGGTTGTGCCCTGATTTGTGACCCAGTATGTGGTCTATTCTGGAGAAAGTTCTATATGTACTTGACAAGAATGAGTATTCTGTTGTTTCATGGTGGAATGTTCTGTATCTATCTATGAGGTCCATCTGGTCCAATGTGTCATTCGATTCGATGCTCTTGTTTCTTTATTGATTTTCTGCTTGGATGATCTATGAATGAGAGTGGTGTGTTAAGATCTCCTACTATTAATGTGTTCTTATTAATATGACTTTATCTTGATTAACAGTTGTCTTTTGTAGTTGGCTGCTCCCAATAAATATTTACAATTGTAAGATCTTCTTGGTGGCTAGACCATTTAAGAATGATGTAGTTTTGGGTTTCCTGGGTGGCTCAGTGGGTTGGGGCCTCTGCCTTCAGCTCAGGTCATGATCCCAGGGTCCTGGGATCAAGCCCCGCATCAGGCTCTCTGCTCAGCGGGAAGCCTGCTTCTCTTCCTCTCTCTCTCTCTGCCTGCCTCTCTGACTACTTGTGATCTCTGTCTGTTAAAATGAATAAAATAAAATCTTTAAAAAAAAAAAGAATGATGTAGTTTCCTTTTGTATCTCTGACTACAGTCTTTAGTTTAAAACCTAATTTATCTGATACCAGAATCACTACCCTAACCTTCTATTGAGGCCCATTGACACGAGAGATGCTTCTCCATCCCATCACTTTCAGTCTGGATGCATCCTTAGGTTCCAAATGGGTCTCTTGTAGACAACATATGGATGGGTCCTGTAGTTTCATCCAATTGCAATTCTGTGCTATTTTATGGGAGTGTTTAGGCCATTCACATTGAGAGTGATTATTGAGAGATATGTTTTTATTAGCATCCTATTACCTGTGAAGTCCTTGTTTCTATAGATTTTCCCCATAATTTTCTTTTCAGTGATATTCTTTGTTTTTTTTTCCTCTTTTATAGAACATCCCTTAATATTTCTTGTAGGTCCAGCTTGGTGGTCACATACTCCTTTAAACCTTGCCAGTCTTGGAAGCTCTTTATCTCTCCATCCATTTTGAATGTCAGTCTTGCTGAATACAGTATTGTTGGCTGCATGTTCTTTTCATTTAGTGCCCTGAATACATCTTTCCAGGCTTTTCTGTCTGTCCAGGTTTCTGTTGACAGGTATGACATTATTCTGATGGGCCTTTCTAAGTAAGGAATCTCTTCCTTCTAGCTGTTCTCAAGAGCTGCTGTCTAAAATTAGGTTTCATCATTTTCACAATGAGGTGTCTCGAGGTCTTTCTAGATTCTATGATCATGGGGAAGACCTTTCTTCCTCTAGGACAGGAACACTGGTTCCATTCACTAGGTTGGGAAAATATTCATGGAGAATTTGTTCAACTATATCCTCTAGTCTTCTTTCTTTCTCCTCCCCTTCAGGGATTCCAATTATTCTGATGTTGGAATGTTTCATGGCATCATTTATTTCCCTAATTCTGTTTTCATGGCTTCTAAGCTGTTCCAGGTCTCCTCCTGATCCTTTACCCCTATCAGTTTGTCCTCTAGATCACTAATTCTATCTTCTGCTTCAGTTACCCTAGCTATTAGAGAATTTAGATTAGATTGGAACTTATTGATAGCATTTTTAACTTCTTCCCTAGTGGCTTTCACTTCTGCCTTAATCAATTCCATGTTGTCAAAAATGGTTTTCTCCAACCGAGCCATTGCCTGGATAATTGTTAGCCTGAGTTCCCTTTCCAACATACTGTTTATGTCCATATCCAATAGCTCTGATGGAGAGGGCATAGTCTCTGAATTTTTCCTCTGTTGGGCATTCCTCCTTCTAGTCATTTTGGTGAGAGATGGCTGAGGGGATGTGTAGCTAAATGTATCAACTGTGATCCAGGCAATGTGCATCCTGGAATGCTTCTGAGCAATCGGGAGTCCCCACCAGAAAGAAAGAAAAAAGAAAAAGAGAGAGAGAGGGGGTAAAAAAGAAAGAAAAAAAGGAAAGAGAAGACCCAACCTAAATGGGCCCCAAATGTAAGATTTATAAAGTATACAAACAAAAACAGATAAACAAAAAGAATGACAAAAGTAAATGACAAGAAAAAAAAAGAACCCAGGCAAAATGAACCCCAAATATAAGATTTATATACTACCAGAAAAAAACAAATACACAGAAACACTGACAGAAGAAAAAGACGGAAGGGTGGTTATAAATTTTCAGTGTGGGCGAGAAAGTTTATTTTGATTTTTTCTGGGTGTATCTTGATATCTTTGTTAAAGGACTCCACTTTCCTGAGATAAATGGGGATTAAAGCTGGTTTATATATAGGAGTTCCATTGACTGGGAAAAGATGATTACTTTGAAGCTTATCTCTATATGAATATTAAAAAAAATAGAAAAGCAAAAAAAAAAACCCACAGGTATATGTATCGATAAAATTCAAGTTAAAAGTGTTGTGATGAACCCCTCATCGTGATGGTAAATATGTTAGAAATTATAAAATTATTTAAAAAATTAAAAAGAATGAGACTAGTGGAAACGAATTAAAAATAAAAATAAATCTTGTATCTATGAGTACAGGCTTTAGGGCCATACCGGAGCTTAATATCTTCTTTTTGCCTGTTATTGCGGTTTTTCAGTTTTAAGTGGACCCTGTGGTGGTTGTCCTCTTTTTGGCTTTTTGTTTTGTTTTGCTGCTTTCTGTGGGAAGGGCCTGCCACATGGTTTTTGCAGGCCAGTCTTGCTTGAGTTGAGTCCTTCTGCCCCCTATCAAGGGGCTGGGATCTGAGGAAACCAGTTTTTCAGGCTTTGTTCTCTATTTTTTGTTTGTTTGTTTTGTTTTGTTTTGTTTTTCCTACCCTTGGCGGCTTTTGGGTGTTCTTTGGAGGTTTAAAGGAAAGCAAACTGCACCTAGACCTCTGTCTCAGACAGAAGCCTCAGTCTGTTTCCCTCTGGGTGCTCCAGAGCACATGAACTCCAGAGCACCTCACACATGGGGAAAAGCATGACCCCAGCCACACTCTCAGGGGTCACAGAGCTCCTGCTGTGCCCTGGTGCTACCAAACCAGGAGAAGTACTAGTCCAGAGAGCTGGCTTCCAGTAGCTGCCTTCGCCAAGGCTGTCTGGGCAGCTCCAGACAGCTGGACAGGTCTCAACTGGAGACAGCATGCTGAGATTTTCATGCTGGCCCAGGCTGGGGGAGTTCAAACTCTGACCCATCCTAGAGAGCACTGGCTAGCACCCGCAGGTCCTCTCTCAGGGGAAGGTGTGGAGCGTGACTCAGACCCCGATCACACAGCGTGCATGCAAAGTGCAAAATTCTGTGGTTCTAGAGAGCACCAGCTGGCACCCACACCAGATTCTCTCGTGTGCACCACCACCCAGATGCTCTCACCCATGCCAGCAGCTCAGGGGCCAAGGCCTGGCTTCTTCTCTGTACTCTTTCCAGCATAGCACCAGTGGTGGCTGTCCTGGGTCTGTGGGCTTAAGCCCATGTCCCTAATTGCCTGATTCCACCAATTTTCCCTTAACATCTTTTGCTTTATTTGAGTGCTTTTAAGTTAACGCTGGTCCCCAATCACAGGGCACTCTCTTATTAGGGCATTGCTTTCCAATGTGTCACTTCTGGTGGCTCCCTCCCCCTTTTGTTTATCTTCATATATCAGTCCGATGTTCCCACTGCACTTTACCTGTCCACTGGAGTCTTCTGCCCCTGTAGAGATCCAGAAGTATATAATTCTAATCTCAGGCTGATTTCATGGGTGATCAGAGTGCTTTGGTAGATAATCAGCGAACTTTAGGGGACAAGTTGAAACAGTGCCTCCTAACCTCTCTGTCATCTTGCCCCCTTCTGCCTAAGGTTAAATTTTTCCAAAGAAGAAGGGTTTCCACAGGGGTCATGCTGGTGACAGTTCTAATCTCATTAACCCTGTGGCCCACAGTTTCAGTCCTAGAAGTACAACTTAAGAATGTGTCTTAGGTCAATCTTTACTTTTGAAACAAAAGTGGGAAGTGGACTGTTTCCTGGGCTGATAGAGACAGTTAGGTTTTTGTTTTGTCTTTTGTTTGTTTGTTTGTTTTGTTTTGTTTTAATTTTTGTTTTTTTGGGACAATTAGTTTTTAGATTCCTTTTGTGCCCTTAAAATCCTTAACTATTGTATTTGCTGCATTGCATTGTCCCAATACTTCTTAGGAGGTTCTAGAAGATATATGCTGATCAAGGAGAACCTACAAGGCATAGATCCCAGAAAATAACTGGAGGCCTCAAATGACTGCAGTTGGGTCAGCAAAGTGGTCTTCTTTGTTTGTTTGTTTGTTTGTTTTGTTTTGTTTTGCTTCATTTTTGTTCTGAGAACACCCTAACTCTTTTGGCTTATAGAGGTCTCAAGATATTTAGTTTAAAAATGTTGCACTGAGGGGTGCCTGGTTGGCTCAGTGGGTTAAAGCTTCTGCCTTCGGCTCAGGTCATGATCCCAGAGTCCTGGGATCAAACCCCACATCAGGTTCTGTGCTCAGCTGGGATCCTGCTTCCTCCTCTCTCTCTACCTGCCTCTCTGCCTACTTGTGATCTCTGTCTGTCAAATAAATAAAAAAGAAATCTTTAAAAAAATGTTGCACTGTTAAGATAATTTGTGAAGTCATCAGAAATATATAAAGTTTCTGTTAATTGTTTCAATAATATTTTAAATAAAATGATGTTTTCATAAGTTAAAATAATGAAAATGATTTTAATCATATTTGAATAATATTACTAACAAAGTAAAAATGCTAATGTCACCAGACAGAGAACATGTTCCAAACTTAGATCCTGCTAGAAAATCAGTGCAAGAGAGACACGTGATGGATGGAAAGGAAAAGTTGCTTTATTCACAAAGCCAGAACTCCAGAAAGATATTGGACAAATTCCTCATGGGCCATTTTTCCAGTCTAGGCAAAGCTGGAGGGTTTTGTAGGGGAAGATAAGGTAAATGGTGGGGTCTTCATGCAGAGAAGCAAGTGTCCATTCAGTTAGTCTTTTCACGGGAGGATAAAGAAACAAAGGGCAGAACTTGCAACTTACAGTCCCCAGGCTGAAGTCCTGAGACTTACAGATTGCAACAATCCTACAGCTTTCTCAAGGACTTCTTTATTGCTTTACCTCTATAATTTCACTCCTTGGTGTCACACTCCCTTTTAGCAGCAAACACACCACAAGATATATTTGCATTTACCTCTAAGCATATAGTCTGCCGCAGACATCTACTTCAGACATCTGAAGGTCTCATGACTGATGTTTTCTGAGACAGCAGTAAATAACCTTATCTTGGTGGAAGCTAGCCTCTCATGGGCTGAAAGGTTTACTTCCAAATTCCTAACAGAATGAACCTAGCTTTAGCTCCAACACACTGGAAAGTATAAAATGAGTCACTCCTCACAATTGCAAGTGCAGCTGTTTCTGAACACAGTCCTGTTCCCAGGCCATAAAGAAGCACTTTTTGCACAATAAACTAAATAAAATAAAATCAAACTAATAAAATAAAATCAAGAAAAAATTCTTTATTTTTTCTTGATCAAGAATAATTAATCTTAATCAAGAAAAAATTCTTTATTTTTTCTTGATCAAGAATAATTAATCTTAATCAAGAATAAATTCTTTATATTTTCTTGATCATTCACTCCAGGCTCACATCACATCACATCACATCAGTATGAAGTCATGATCCTGAATGGACTTGCTGGCATCTGTTTTCAAATGTGTTCAGGCCCTATCTTCCAGGAGAGTTTGGTCCTTCACTACTCAAGACCAGCAGTGTGCAAACCTCAAGGAAAGAAGGTTAGTTCTGATACAGCCCAACAGACTTAGGTCAGCAAGCAAGGAGTGAGTAAGTTTGGAGCATGTTCACCCTTAAGACCAGTGGGCCTGTTGTTTCAGTAAAATGAATCATGCTGAGATGTGTGGAATCTGTATGTTTTAGGAAATTGTAACCTTTCAAGAATATGAAAGCAGGGACGCCTGGTTGGCTCAGTCATTAAGCATCTGCCTTCAGCTCAGGTCATGATTCCAGGAACCTGGGATCAAGCCCCACGTTGGGCTCCCTACTCAGTGGGAAGTCTGCTTTTCCCTTTCTCTCTCCCCCAGCTTGTGTTCCCTCTCTCACTCTCTCCCTGTCAAATAAATAAATCAAATCTTTAAAAAAAAGGAATGTGAAAGTATATTTATTTATTTATTTTAAATCATGGTCGCTTTTTTTTTAAGATTTTATCTATTTATTTGTCAGAGAGAGAGAGAGAGAGGGAGCACAGGCAGACAGAGAGGCAGGCAGAGGCAGAGGGAGAAGCAGGCTCCCTGCCGAGCAAGGAGCCCGATGTGGGACTCGATCACAGGACCCTGGAATCATGACCTGAGCCGAAGGCAGCTGCTTAACCAACTGAGCCACCCAGACGTCCCTGTGAAAGTATATTTAAAAAATGGTGAAGATCTTTATTTTTTTCTTCAAGAACAAAACAAATATAAACATTCTTAGTAGTAAGTAGGTGATCTCCTGTAATATCTAGCTCCTATTTTCCAGTTTGGAGTCTAGATGGAACATACCTTTAACTTCAAGGAAATTGTGGAAAGTTTGATTTTGTAATGCAGAAAAGGGAAAACACAGCAATGGATCATAGAGAGGGTGAGAGAAATGAAGGGTCACAGAGTGTATGAAATAGGGATACCTGAGAGGGGGGTCTCACACATTCAGAGGGGAGCAGTCAGCATGGCCATGTGCACCTGCAGCCACAGTCAGCTCAATTCAGGGGTGGGGGAAGGAAGCAGCACATTTGATTCCATGGGGTTGGGTTTAGTGAAGTGAAGGGACTAACCCTTGGTGTGTATGAAGATGGGTTATGATGATGATAAGGATGATTCATGATTTTAAGTAAGTGAGGGGGAACGAGAAGAATAAAGAGGGAAATGAAACCCTCAGGTTGGGGGGGGTAATTTATTTCATGAATATCCTCCTAACCAGCCTCTCATTGGATAGGAGGAGGTGCTATCTTTCCCATTCTACCTCCTACCTTGTCACCTTGAAGCCAAAGCAGAAGGAGAAGTAAATCAGTTGCGACAATAGTTAAACAATTACAGTGACAGTGACAATGACAAAGGGGCTCCCGCACTCTCCCAGGTGGGTTTCATTCTCTTTTCCTACAAATCTGGGGATATTTGCCCAGTTAATGGAAGTGTACATGCAGGTGACTGTGAGGTATGTGAGTGTCTGCCCTGGTCTACATAGGCTTTCAAAATATCTCCAGTAGGACTTTGAATTACGTATTGATCTTGGTAGGAAAATGAAAACAAAAAATAAGGTGGAAAAATGACAATATAAGAAAGTTGTATATCCTAGTATAAATTCCCAAAAAGAAATGTATGATGCAATTATCAATAAGAACACATACTTTATTAGATAAACCTAACTTCATAAAGTATAGAAAATGTTATTCTCTATTAAATGTTAAGTGTATTAAATGCATTAATTTTCCTATATCAACAAATCTAATCGAATCTACAAATACTATAAAACTGTAACATGCCTTGTGGAATTTTTACAAAGTTGCCATCATTTCTACATATCACTATATTTTATTACCTGAAATATGCTCATTCTATACTGGTGTCCAAAGAAACCTTACAGGACATTCAGATAAACAAAAAAAATCCACTGTCCCCTGTTATATGACATCAGGTGTGACACATATGTTTCCTTCATTTTCTCTAAAACCTACTGTGGGATTCACTGGCTAAATCAGTTGTTATTGTGAACCTTAAAAATAAAACTGCCGGTAGACAATTATCATATGCTTTCACTCATATGTGGAGTATAAGAAACAGTGCAGAAGATCATAGCAGAAAGGAGGGAAAACCGAACGGGAGGCAATCAGAAGGAAGATAAATCATGAGAGACTCTTTAGGAAACAGACTGAGGGTTGCTAGAGGGGTGGGTGGATGCGGTAACTGGGTGATGGACATTAATGAAGTCACGTGATGTGATGTGATGAGCACTGGGTGTCACATGCAGCTGATGAATTACTGAACTCCACGTCTAAAATTCATCATGTACTACAAGTTGGCTAATTGAATTTAAATTAAAAAATACAAATCTGCCAGTTATTTTTACCATGACAATGAGTTTATATTTGAAGAGTAGGGAATAATCCAGGACAGGCAAAGTATGGGAAAACCATAGGCATGCCCAAGACCAAAGGAGAGGAAGCTTCATTAATGGAGCAAAATTGGAGGGTGGGAGGGATATAATGACCAAAAAGTCCATGGGAGTAAACTGGGGATTCCAAGTATAGACCCTCCTCATGGCTGAGTTGTGACAGTCTCTCCCTGGCTGGCCTGTTTCCAGGAGAGGCGGAAATCTTTCTCTTCAGGAGGTGATAAGGTAGTGGCTACAGAAAGTAGTGTAGACTTGCTTGGTCTGTATTCTTCTGTTGGGTCTGCAATTGAGGAGTAGTGGTCAGGAGAGCTCCCCCTACTGGCCTCTGAAATCCATTCAAGAAATTTTTCCTTTTAGAAATGTTAAGTGTTCACGTTCTATATATACGTGTTTATATCCCAGACCAGGGTCCCTTGTGAGAATGACACTACAGAATCTTCAGAAGGCCTAAAGGATCACAACATCTAGAAACCAGACAGGGTGAGCGGCAGACACCAGCAGGCTCTCAGGGCTTTGGGTCATGGTGAGGTGTGTGCCCTGTGAGCAGCAGTGGGCGCAGTGGGACTAACCTGTGTTTCTTAAGCCCCTCATTACTGAGAACCATTTAAAGGAGCCTGGGCCTGCGGACCTGGCACAGTGCTCCCTGATGGGAGTCATTAGCTTTGTCCTCTCTAGCCTGGCAGTGTCCCCTGAGCAAGGACTTCTGTGTGGTCGCAGCAGGTGCTTCCTCCCAGGACTCTCCCCAGGACTGAGTCCAACCTCCATCCTCCTTAGTGTAGGGTGTGAGCTGGGCTCTGGCACCAGGGCTCAGGGAAAGGCTGGGCTATCATTGGGTGGGACCTATTTCCATGGACTGCACCTTCTGTGGTAGAGGGAGGAGAAGAAAAAGAGTCCTGGGACAGCCCATCTCAGTGTGGCAACCAGAGGCTATGTCACCATGGCCTGGACTCCTGTCCTTTTCATCCTCCTAACTGTACAGAAGGTACAGGATTCAGGGGCACAGGATTTCCCTGCAGCCTGTGTCAGCCACTCTGTCTTAGAGGCACCAGGATATTTACCTTGGTCCCTGTTCCACATCATCCATGAGTGTCTGTGCTTGCAGGTTCCCTGTCCCAAACTGCTGACCCAGCCGCCCTCCCTCTCTGCATCCCTGGGATCATCAGCCAGACTCACCGGCATACTGAACAGTGGCTGCAGTGTCAGAAGCTACTACATGTACTGGTTACAGCAGAAGCCAGGGAGCTCTCCCATGTATCAGCTGATGTTCTACACAGACTCAGACAAACACCAGGGCTCCAGGGTCACCAGCCACTTCCCTGGCTCCAAAGATGCCTTGGCCAATGCAGCGCTTCTGCTCACCTCTGGGATGCAACCTGAGGATGAGGCTGATGATTACAGCTCTACAGTTCATGGTGGTGGGGGCAGCTACCTTTAGTCACAGGGTCTCAGATAAGGAGGAAGTGAGTCAGAAATCCCTATGCACACAGATGAAGGCTGTGACCATTTTTTCAGAGAAAAACTTACCTGGAGAAACATGCCCTGGAGGGGGAGGGGACCACCTGATGAAAGATTTTTCCTTGAACAAGGGAAACACCCATGTTTGAATGTAAAATAAGAGAAAATAGGGCATCCCAGGAACATCCTGTTGGATTAGATAAAATAATCCATTCGTACTGACTATATGTTGCCCAGCAAACATTGTCCACCATCAGATTCACCTTCTTATTCCATAAAGTGTGACTTTGTGTCACTACTAATGTATCCACAGCTGATATATTGACAATAACTCTGGTCACGTAGTCTGCTCTCTCTGAACCAGCTACAAATTAATTTGGACCAGATCCTACAGACTCTCCATGACAACACCGCCCACACCCTCTTCTCCTCTCCGCTCCCCTGTGCCTCAGGCTTTCAGGCTCTGCCTCTGACTCTTGAGGTCTGATTTCTCAATCTACACCTGATGCCAGAGAAAACAGAAAATGATCTTGCTCTAGTTTCTTGTCTCAATGTTCCATCTCTAGGGAAAAGAATGGCCAGAAAATAGAACTACATGCAATCCCTCATACTCTTCTTCTTGCTTTCAAATTCAGGCTCTGGGTTTCTCCTCCCAACATTCCCAGTGAGTCTCTTTAATATGAAAGTAAAATTAATACATTTTTCAAAAAGTGATGTGTTCACCCTTCCTTGCAGTATTTGCACATATAATCTATTGATTGTTGCTCCTGTTTCACTTAATTTATCCCCTATCCATGATTAGAATTGGCAGAATCCATGAAGGCAGATTCACCTGCAAATTTCAAAATATATAATTGTTTTTATTTTGCACCCAAATCCGTTTCCTAAGATCTAAGCAGTAGATCCACTACAGAGACATTTTCCTCTGGTTTCAGATGTCATAGGCTTTAGCCTTTTCCCAGAAATAAAAGTCAAGGCTACCTTCTATTCAACCCTGGTAGATACCTGGACACAGAGGACTGTGGAGCACAGTGGAGGGTATGGTCAGTAAGGAGGTCTTTGTGCTTACCCCCTTGCCCTGTGTTGTGTGAGACCTGAAGACACTGAACCTGAGGCCTTATGTCTGCAGGGTATAAACATTCATATTTCTTGTTCCTCAACAAGATTGAGTTTCTAATTCAGCGAAATGTTAACAGTTCTGCTCTCAAGTGAGTCCTCACTGCCTGAAACAGATCTTCCTCTAGGAAGATATCTTTGAGACCCTTGACTTTTCATTGAGGATCCTCCAAGTTTAAGAGAGAATGAGCTTCATGAATATATTTTCATGGAAAACTATCCCTCAAGGTGTAGAGAAGATATTAGAAGGATAGAGGCCACTTGCTGTCATTTTTTATCACACACACACACACACACAGACACACATGCGCGCGCGCGCGCCGTCTTTCTGAGTATAGTGCTCTGTATTCTGCAGTTTGCAGGCTTCTCTGTCCCTCCAACCTGTTCTCACCCAGCCAACCTCATTATTACAGTCTCCCAGAAGCAGAATCCACATCAGCAGGAAATGACCAGAAACATGAGTATTACTGGGGTCCTGTCACCAGAGCAGCCAAGAAGTGCCCTGGAACAAGCCTGATGCTCTGGAATCCTAAGGGGAGTCTCTGTCCCTATGGGTAGCTCAACCCCAACTACATCTGGGCTCATCTTATCAGCACACTGATTCTGGGATAGTAGCCTCAGTGCAGCTCCCAAGGAGCTCAAAGCCCATGGGGACAAGCAACATATCCTCCTTTTGCTCTCGTGCTGGGCTGTCATTCCCTCAGTCACCCCAGCAATACCTCAAGCCACGCTGGACATTTGCTGAGGCATCTGTCCCAACTAAGTGCCACAGGGTGTGTGATCTCATGTGATCTCAGGTACACAGTCCCTCTTATCTCTACCTCACCAGAAATCACATGTGGGATCTTTGAAAAGAATTCTGGATCAAATTGGCCTTGGGCTGAATGGACAATTGCCTTATTCTGAATATTATGGAAATAAGACACAGAAACTATAGCTCTGCCCACCCCTGAAGGAATCTGACCCTTAATGAGCCCATCCTTGAATTTCCATGATTGGTAATTCCATGACTGAGATGGTTCTCAAGTTCATAGGAAAAAGCCCCTCATGAGTTTTCCCTGGGCACCATGTTGGGCTTTCCTACTTCTAGTTGTAGAACAAGAACTTCTATACAAAATTCATGATTAAAATAATAATAACCATCACTACAACAACAACCATCAACACAACAACAAATTAAATGACTTAGAAACAAGTTTGTAGAGCCCTGTTCAACCAAGAAGGAGAAGGCATTTCTCTCTCATTATTCTTTTCATACAGATTTTCAGCTACTACTTCCACCCACATTTTCCCTGTAATAAGCATAGATCTGTGAATGGTATACTAGTGACTGTATCTTTATTTTCCCATTGATATTGTCATTGAGTTTACATCATTTTTACTGAGTTGAATTTTATATAAAATCACACGCATTCACTTTAACAGTTGTCTAATTGGTGACTAAAATATAATCTCTGAAACTAGGTTCCTCTCAGAGCATCTGCAGCTGTCAGTCCTCCTAGCATTTCCTGAAGGTTTGCACTTTGTGCTCTGAGGTCAGTGCCACACAAAGACTCACATGACAGGGATTATGGAGAGTAGGGTTTATGTGCTGGGAGAACAGAACCTAGCAGGGAATCACTGCCCCAGTATGTGGAGGACTGTTTTTTTTTTTAACTTAGTTTTGTTTTGTTTTTGTTTTTGCTTTTGTTTTGTTTTTTTTAATGGAGGTGGATATAGTGACAGATGAGATGTCCAGTGTGTAAACCTATAGGAATGAATATGAGAGCTTCTAACCATAACCTGCGGAGAAGTGTTCCCTCTCTCCTCTGTGCTGAGGGAACTTCTAGAAAAGGAGAAATCTGGAAACCAGAGAAGAATTAGGTAAGAGAAAATCAGCCTCCTTCACAGATTTGGCCAAGTGTCAGTGTGGACTCAGGATCAGCTCTGGACCTGATCCTCATCTATGTGGTTCTACAAGACTTAGCACCTCAGTCTTGCTGCTTGGACAGCCAAGGGATCTGTGGACACACTCACTGTATGGAGCCTGAGTACAGCAAAAGTGTGTTCTGAGGTGACAGGAGGTCACAGAAGCAGACACGTGGCCTGGCCCTTAGGAAGGTGACAGCGGACAGTGCAGTGGGGAGGCAGCATAGGCCAATGGTGTCATCATGTCACACAATGCTGTCTGGGCCTGGACACCAGGGGGCACAAGTCACCTGATTCTGAGAGTCAAGGGTTAACCAAAGCAGGGATCTGCCACCTGGCACAGCCTGTGCCCTCTGCTCAGAGCCCACAGTTGTGACCTCCCCACTCCCTGGTACCACATAGCCCCTCCCCTACCCATCCCCATGACATCCTCATACAGAGGGACCTGACCCAGGGTCAGTGAGGGTTCATAGAGTTAGGGTCTCATTTGCATGGAAAGGACCTCCCTCCCTCACAGGATGAAGAGGGGAAGAGAGAGATTAGAAGAGGTCTGCTCAGCTGTGGGGCCACAGAAGGCAGAATCAGTGATGACCTCCACCATGGCCTGGGCACATCTGCTCCTCAGTCTCCTCGCTCACTGCACAGGTGACTGGATGCAGGGACAAGGGAAGGGGTCCTGGGAGGTTAAGTGTGGCCTGAATCTCCTCTCTTCTCTAGATTCTAGCATCACTCTCTCTGTGTCTCTCCCCCTTGCAGGGTCCTGGGCCCAATCTGTGCTTACTCAGCCACCCTCAGTGTCGGGGGTCCTGGGCCAGACAGTCAACCATCTCCTGCTCTGGAAGCATAACTAACATCTGTATTTTGGGTATGAACTGGTATCAGCGGCTTCCAGGAAGTTCCCCTAAACTCCTCATATATGGTAATAACAAGAGACCCTCAGGTATCCCTGACCGACTTTCTGCTTCCAAGTCTGGCAGCTCAGGCTCTCTGACCATCACTGGGCTCCAGGCTGAAGATGAGGCTGATTATTACTGCCAGTCTTTTGATACTAGTCTCAGTACTCACATGGTGCTCCAGGCCTGTGGGGAAGTGAAAGAGAAATGTGCTGTCCCCACATCAATGGGACTGCCTGTGCAATCTTGACTTTTTGGCCAAGTCATCTTCTTCTCTATGTGATATAAACTGAATCTGAGACCTGTCTCAAGGTTATTTGTCTTCAAAGTCTTTCCACATTCTTTTAAATTTCTCCTTGACCACTGGTCCTGGGAACAAGATAATCTGTGATTTCCTCAAATTGGGCAAAAATTCCTGGATCTCAGGGGCAGCTACCCTGAGGCAGAGTACATGACAGGTCAGGGCCAGAAACAGGGACACAGAATCCAGCTCTGTCTGTGGCAGGACACATCAGGACTGTCCAAAATATGTCCTGGTATCAACAGATCCCATGAATGGTAAACACATCATTTACTTTGGTGATTGGATCCTCTGGGGACCCTGATTCATTCTCTGGCTCCATGTCTAGTAGTTCTGTCTACCTGACCACCACTGAACTGAGGTCTGAGGATGAGACTACTCACTGCCCCCTCTGTGACAGCATATCAGGGCTCACACCGAATCCCAGGCCCTAGAGAACTTAGACCAAAACCCCTTTCTGATCTTCTGGGAGTGGGGAGGCCCCAGCAACTGCTTAGGCTCAGCCTGTGGCTTCTGCTTCTTGTGCTTCTGCTGCCACCACCGTGGGGTCAGGTCCATGCAGGAACAACACCTGGGAGTGAGGGCTCCTCCTTCCCTCTGTCCTCAAAAACACTCACTGCCACCCTTCCTAGGCAACGGATCTCACAGGACACAGAATGTTCATCTACCCCCATCAGATTGGGACACAAGGCCTGTTTGCACTGAAGTTTAGAGACAGGAGGTGGACAGGTCCAGAGTGGTGGTCTCACTCCTGGCTTCTGAACACTCTCTCTCCTGAGTCACTTACCTATTTCTAGAAGTTTTCAGACCTATGTAATATTCTCTTTAGCCTTCCATAGGAATGCCTGTTCTTTTGCTCATTGAGGTACTTTCTTCTGGCACTGCTGCACCAGCCTGGGAGTATATATGGCTGAATCACCTATTTTGGTGTTTTGAAATAACTCCATGTCCATTCCCATCAATGTTGAGATCTAACCAGTATTTTTTTCTTGTTCACTTGCATTGTCTACTACTTGTAAAAAGATGTTGAATAATAACAATTAGGTCGCATTTCCCCATTCCTGAACTTGTAGAAATGTCCTTCCTCCAGCCACCCCATTAGCTATTTTCCTGACTGTGGGAATGAGTTCTATGTGTATGGGAGATTGTGTGTTATCACAGCATGAGTGTCTCTGTTTCTATTTTATGTGATTTTTATTAGGGCTTTAATTTCAGTTTAGTCAAAGGATCTTTCAAGGTCTAGTGATATCATGCTATTTTCATTGGTGATTTATTAATATGATATCTTTTCTAGAGCATTTATTAATATTGTATCCACTCTATATCTGCAATAAATCACTATAGTCATAGTGTATGAACATATTAATCTGATATTGGAATATCACTGCTGACATTTTATTTAGAACATTTGTATCAATATTTCATAATATTCCGCAATCTTTCTTTTGCTGTAATTTATGTATTGAGTGTATGTAACAATATAATATTTCTTCCTATAAGAATTTAAATTTTCCATGTTTTTCATTGTTTTCTATATGTGGCATTTACATATATGAATAAAACATATGAAACTACAGTCTCTCAAGACTTGTGATTCTTGTGAAGTTGATGCATCTTATGCTTTTTTGAGGAGTAGTTCCTAATAATATTGTCTATTGTTTTCCTAAGGATTTAGTCTGTTTATTCATTTTTAATGGAAATATTTTTCTTACTAATAAAGTAAGATTTTTATTTAATATTAATACAGGTTAATTGTGTTTTTTCCTGTTTTTTATTCACATGCCACTTCTCATTAGTATATTTATGCACTATCCATTTTCAATTCAAAAGTTAGTAAATGGTTTGAATAACAATTCTGTCATTCAAAAACTGGATTTTCAGGCACCAATTAGATTAAAATGCAGGTTGTGATTATGGAGGTATTGGGGGCTCTGGGTGACTGACAGGAGAGCAGAGACTGATGTCCATCCCATTCACAGATGGGAAGAGCTTGAACGTGCTTCAGTGGGACTGGGAGCAATGACCCCCATCCATGTGTGACTGTCCTGCACTGTGACTCCTCTAACCCCCTGGAGAAACTGGATGCTGTTCTTCCCTATGAGAAAACCTAGGTTATCTGTTCTTTCTTCCTATGACTAGAAATATCACCAGCCCAGGGAACAGACATGGGGAATGGCAGGCCCATAATGGCATGAATGATTATATTCCCAAGAACAAAGGGAAAGAAGCAGCCATACTCTGTCCACAAACCCACTGTGGTGCTCAGGAGACTGTGCTGTCATATTTCCTACACGGCTCCATGTCAATTTGTAGCATACTATGCCCATGAGAACACCACCTGCTACCCAAGTGTATCTCACAGAGTCCATGCCATCAATTGCAGAAGCTTGTGCACAATCAGCCCTACTCCATGTGGGATTCCAGAATTTCCATATATTCCCACTCTGGACATCTGAAGAACAGGAACTATAAAGTCAGCACAATCAACATCCTTGTCCAGGTGACCAAATGTCAAGGAGCACAAATTAGGACACAGCTTTTCTGATGGGAAAAAGCTCTGTGGGGTGTTCTAAGAGGAGTGAAGAGGTGGATCTCCCTCAAACTGGAAGACAAAAGTGAGTGGCAGATGACAAGTCACTTAGTTCACAAGAACTTCTTTGAGAGTGACCTGAGCTGTGACTGGATCAATCTTTCCATGGGTTCTCTCTGCCTGTACAACTTCCTATCGCCCTCAAAAATTCACTCCACCACATTCTGCAGGTTCCTCAGACAGCTCCTCTATGGATGGGCAGGGGCTCTGTGTGGGGAACCTGGGATGATCCAGGCAGAGGGGTAATTCTCTTTACCTTAGATGGTCCTCCCTCATACTGCACTCCTTTGATTCACCTTTTCTTTCTCCAGGGAATCCCCAAATATTAGTTCTCCTGCCCATCTGTTAAATGACTTGTTTCCCCTCACTGTAATCACCTGGAACTCTGAGAGGATAGAGAGCTACTACCACTTTCACTTGAAATTCCATGAAGGACTGCTCTCCTCTTTCCTCAACTGGCCCAAAAACAGCCTTTCCCAGGGCTGCATTTTTCTATATTCCTTCTGAGAATCTGTTCATAATGTTGTCCCCAACTTCACCTTCTAATACCTACCACTGTCCAAGGCCAGAAGCAGAACTAAGATGAGTATGTGGGATGGATGTATGGAAATAGACAACCACCTCATACAGAGAAGATGCATCAACCCAAGGGAAGCAATGTTCTGTTGAAGGTCCATGTTTCTTCCTGAATGTCCTCGTTCAGGTCCTTCCTCACATGGGAGCACAGAGGAGCGCAGAGGGTACCCACACATCTGGGGTAGGACTGATGGTCTTTGCCAACCTCCTCACTTAAGGATTTAGTTAGATGGTCCCTCTCCCTGCCACATGAATTATCCTCTGGTGAACATCCCTGAAATTTGTCTGTACACATGTCATATCCCTCTGACACCTATGTATTTTAGATATTACACAGATTTCCAATACCATCTTACAATTCAAAATATGTACTTCATGAAGATCTGGCTCTTGATATATAGAATCAATACTGAATGAATTTTATAACTTGTTAAATGGTAATTGAAATACCTCAATATTGGAGCATCTGAATCAATAAAATAAAAGTATAAAATAATTATTTTATATGAAATGATTCTATTTTATTTTATATAAAATAATTATTTATATAAAATAGTTATTTCATATAAAGTAAATTTAATTACTTTATAATTAACTAGTAATTTAATTATCTTATATAAAGTAGTTTTATATAAAGTGATTATTTTATATATTATTTTATATGTTATAAAATATAAATATATATAAAATATATATAAATAAAATATATTTAAACACAATATATTATTTATATATTATTTTATATTACTTTTATAAAAGTAATTATTTTATATAAAGTCAATTTACTTATTTACTTTATAATTAACCTTATATTATTTACTTTATAATTAACTTTACAAATAAGTAAATATATAATTATTTTATATATTGACTTTATAATTAACTTTATAAATAACTCTATAATTAACTTTATAATTAATCACTTTATAAATTAGTAATTTAATTATTTTATATAAAGTACTTTTATATAATGTAAAATAATTATCAGGGAATAATTTACAATCAGAAAGTTATAGGTTACTAGCAGCACAATTCTGATTGATATATAAAAGTAAAGAAGAATAATTATCTCAAAATAATCCAATAGTTCAAAGTGGGTGTCAAAACTTGAGGGATTCTCCCTAGGTATCATTGATCCTCCAGAACTCAATCAGGGTCTAGTGAGAAGGTGGGAGAGATGCTGGAGGTTGGAGAAGGAGTGGAAGCTGGACAACCAGCAGAGAGGGGTTGGTGTGATTGTTTTTTCCCAGGGGCAAGAGAGGAAGCAGAGAGCTGGAAGAAGACCTCTCTTCTCACTTCAGACAGGAGCACTGGGTCAGGTATGAGGAGGTGTCTCCTTCCCAACTCTTCTTATTAGTGCCTCATCCGCAGCAATCAGAGAATACTTGGTCCTTGTGAAATACATGTTTCACAAATGATTATGTAAGTTCTGGACCACATAAATGAGATATTTCACAAACCAGAAAAGAAGAAAAGCTTTAGCATTTCTATTTCCCCCATAGGTAGTGGTGGCAGCACAGGTTCTATTTAATAATTTACCTCCTCCTGTGCATTGTCTACTCTGTGAGATTGGTCATTTCATGGTCATGGGTGCAGAGTTTCCCTTTCATTTTACCTCTTGCTTCCTTAATTGTTCTTATTGTTCCATAGGGCACAAACTCTATCATCACCTCTGTATTGTTTCTATCTAGTATATCCTATAGGAGCTCAAGTATGAATTCCCTACAACAATTAGGTGGTGCTCTCTATGCCATCAGTGAAGAAACCCAAAAGGCATTAAAGGGGAAAAAAACAATTCCATTTAGGATAGCATCAAAAAGAATAAAACCTTTAGGAGTGAACTTAATGAAGTAGGAAAAGACTTGTAAACAATACTAGAAAAGAATGCTGAAAAAGGTTTACATAAGTGGACTCCATGGAGCTCTGAACAAAACTCCTAGGTTAGAGTCAAATGTGTGTTCAGGAGGTTTTCAGTGAAGGAGAGAAGGAAGAACCCTCAGAAGGGAAGAGGGCTCCATTCATAGTAATGTTCTTTTTATATCAATCATCATACTATGTGAAATTTAAGACTAGTCTAAAAACATATTAAGTATATCAGAGGGTCAAATAAATAAGAATCTCTGGATAATAGCTAAGGAAAATTTCAACCTTATGAAATGGGCAAAAGCAGAAGATACCATTTCCCTTTGTATTTTCATAGCAAACATAGGCTGGAAATCCCTTGTAGTGAGGGCTGAGGACCTGACAGGAGGCTCTAGCCAATAATAAAACAACAAAGATCACACTGAAAGATGAGACACAGAATCATGAACCATCTCGGTACTCTGAGAATGTTAAGGCCTTTACTTGGTTTAAAACGATGGTAGACTGGTTGAACCCCAGCACCTTGAAGAAGAAAACTCCAATGTCAGGTAACCTTGAAATATCTGGATATATAATCCCTGTGCAGTAAATCATGTATTTAACAGTCTGGAGGCCATTTAGTGATTTGAATAAAAGTCTCAGCCCCATACACCACAGGGCACATCTTCTCATTTGACTGCCCTGGGCAATGACATTAGCATTATCCAGTTGCACAGTTTGGACTCCATTTCAGGAGAGCTAAGGGGTGTCAGAGGGGCTGGTGGACTAAGCATCCGGGTACAGCAGGGGGCGCTGTGGCACTGGCCCTGTGAGAACTGTGTTCTGGGACAGACCAGCTAAGAAAATGCACTAATTCTTGCACACTTGGCAGGCAGTGTCCTCACTGAAGTGTGATGTGCTGCACAGGGGTTGCTGGAGCCACATGACTGATCGGCTCTGACTCACTTTCTCCTATCACATTTCATCCTCCATTCCCATGAAGCTAGTGTTCAGCCTGGGGGTTAGGTCTGGATAGAAAACCCTACCCTTGGACTAATTTGCATATTGAAAAAAAATCACCTGTAATGCTACCTGCGTCTAGGACAAGAGACCTCTAGGAGGGGCAGACAGGAATGCCAACAATTGATCCTGAAGGAGTAGAGCTTTGGGCTTCTCTGTCCTGTTCTGATTCCACCTTTCACCTACTCTCATAGACAGGGGTTTCCTTTAGGGCTGAGAGAAAAAATGTAGAAGCTGGTCATTTGCATTTCTTTGTCCCATCATCTGCCAGGGTGATCACCACCCCGTTATTTCTGTCACACTGTTGCTTCATGCTCTCCTTCAGAGGCCTAACTCAGACTGTGTGGTATTCCATCACCTATGATAACTGTCTATGTTAGAGAAAAATAAAATTTGCATTTATACATATATTAGTAATAATCTATTAATAATTATTATATATTATAAAATCTTATTACATAAATTTATAAGCACATATAAACATTTATATTAAATATATCAAATATGTACTTACAAAATATAGGTAATATACTAATATGTAGCTGTCTTATTAAAACATAATGTATTATATGTAAATATATGTTCTTTATTATATGTTTATGTATGTTATATATAATATATTAAAATTTACATACTATATGTTATAAATTATATACTATGTCTGTTTTATGTGTGTGTGTGTGTGTGTGCATTATTTTAAAAACTAAGAGAGATTATGCTTAGTGAAATAAGTCAATCGGAGAAAGACAACTATCATATGATCTCCCTGATATGAGGAAGTGGAGATGCAATGGGGGTGGGGGCTAAGGGGGTAGGAAAGAAAAAAATGAAACAAGATGGGATTGGGAGGGAGACAAACAAAAAGAGACTCTTAATGTCATAAAACAAACTAAGGGGGGTGGGGGGGAGGGGGGTTGGGAGAGGGTAGTGGGATTACATTATATGTTTAAATTTTTAAAAATGGAAAAAAAATAAAAATAAAATACAAAAAAAATTAAAATTAAAATAAAAAAAAACTAGGAGAGAAAGAGTAGCAGAAATTCATTTTCTTTTTTTCTGAAGATTTCATTCATTCATTTGACTAAGAGATCACACAAGCAGAGAGAGCTTCAGAGGCAGAGGGAGAAGCATACTCTCCACTGAGCAGGGAGCCCATGAATGGCACTCCATCAAAGGACCCTAAGGTCATGATCTTAGCTGCAGGTAGACGTCTAATTGACTGGGCCACCCAGGCATGCCGCAAGTTCATTTTATCATTCTAGGAAAATAGTGGAAGGCAAACCAGCAGGCACACCTGCTGTGAATGCAACTGATTCATATAAGTAGAATCCATGTTATACAGACAGACGTTCACCTTGAATCAGGGAG
>RCUC01000997.1:0-10173 GCA_003697995.1 Taxidea taxus jeffersonii
GTTGATAATTAAGATAAAGTAGTTCAGAACTCTGTTCTCCTTTGTAGTAGTGACAATAATTGTATATGTGTCTGTATCATAGTGCTAGTTGCTAATAGTTAGTGTGCTATATAGTAAATATATAAATTGGCTGAATCTTCTTAGCTCCTTTGATAGAAGTAGTATTGTTTTCTTATTGCTTACTGCAGATGAGGAAATGGAAACACACAGAGGTTAAGTAACTTGTCCAAGGTCACATGGGTGGTAAATGACGGAACCATGATTTGAATCCTGACAGTATGACCTTATATATTCATATTATGGCATATATCTTAGGCAAGAATGCCTCTCACTGAAAGTTGATCATGTATAGAGATCTTTTACTACAACAGTAGCAAAGCATAGATGAAAATAATTCTGCTCTTGGCAAAAAAGTTCCTCAATGAGATACTATTGTGCATTCAGGAAGGGTGAGGAGAACTAATTATTGGTTCATGGAAAGAAGATCAAAGTCTATAGTGACCTATGTGGACCAAAATAAAATTTTCTGGACTTTGAAGATAAAAATCAGATTTTATATTTTGTTAATCTGGTTTTAGATATAATCTTTTTAAAACTTGAACTTCAAAAGTTAGCTGCTTTTGTAAACTGTAATGGCTGTCTAAATTAAAATTCTAGGTTTGTTATTGAATATCTCTTTGAACTTGAGGTGATTACTTAAGCTTTTCTGTATCCCTTAAAATAACAACAATTAGTGACAGAGTAATGGTTTGAAGTCTGTGGTATAGGATTACAGAAGTTGTAAATGATTCAAAGGATAGAGCATATAGTATGATATTTAGAATTCCTAATTGTTTCATTTTCTTTGTAACTCTGCAGACAATGAGCTGAAAAAAGTTTTAGCCATTTTGTATAATGATTTTTTACAACACTTAATGACATGCTGTGATCAGCAGACAGTGCTTCCTTCATTTTCAGAGCAGCCAAATGATTACATATGAGATTTGATCATGGAAAGCTGTCTTCATTTAAAGAAGTACCTCTCATATGTCATTCCAGTTCTTTTAAGGCTCTGCTGTATTGTCTTTTCTTTTGTTTCCCCAGCTGTCACTCGGTTTGTGGCTCAGTCAGCTGGATTTTGTGTTTTTTTTGAGGTTAATTAAAATCAGTAATGAATTATAAATTGAGGTGTAAAAATCAGGGTGGCAATGAATGAGAAAACTTCAAAACAGTTGAATGCAGCTTATGGGACACCGAAAAATCTTAGGCATTGTCAAAAATAAGAGCAGGGCCTTGTGGGAATTGTTGAGTTTGTACAGTAAAGTTGACATCTACTTTTTGGTTCTAATTATATTCTCAAATATAAAATTCAGAAATCATTTTGACAAACATAGGCAATCTGATGCTCAATTATTATAATCATTAAGGGAGTGCATAAAGTAAAACAAGCAATAATAGTATAACTCAATAGTTGACAAGCATGTTTATGTTTGCATTCATTCAACATTAGTTTAATTAGACTTCCAAAGCAAAAATATTGAATTTTATATCTTTCCCTTGGATTTAATTTCTTTCACATATCTTTAAATACAAAATAAAATATGATTTTTTAAATTATAATGCTTGATTTCAATTGGTTTAGTGACTATTATTTTTGAAAAAGTATATAGCTATATTTAAATATTTCTGATATTTTTACATTTATTATTTCAGGCAACAAATACCATGGGATTCCTCTATAAGTTCCATTATGTGCCTATGGTTAAAAATAATTAGGAGGAGGGGAGGAGTCAAGATGGTGGAGAAGTAGGAGGCTGAGACGACATCAGCCAGCAGGAGATCAGCTAGATAGCCTATCAAACCATTCCGAACACCTACAAATCCAACAGGAGATCGAAGAGAAGAAAAACAACAATTCTAGAAACAGAAAATCGACCACTTTCTGAAAGGTAGGACCAGCGGAGAAGTGAATCCAACGCGACGGGAAGATAGACCCCAGGGGGAGGGGCCGGCTCCCGGCAAGTGGCGGAGCACAAAATCAGGACTTTTAAAAGTCGGCTCCATGGAGGGACATCACTCCAGAGGCTAAACTGGGGTGAAGACCTCACGGGGACAACGTGGACTCAGGTCCCGCGGGGTCACAGAAGGATCGGGGGTGTCTGAGTGTCGCAGAGCTCACAGGTATTAGAGCGGGGAAGCCGGCTGCGGAGACAGAGCCGAGGTTTCCTAGTGGTCTGTGACACGGACCGGTGCTCTGTGACACGGGCCGGTGCTCTGTGTGAGGGGTCCCCACAAGATCCGGGGAGACTCCGACCCGGGAGAGCTCAGGGATCTACGGGGTCCGGAGACTCCAGGTGGGACTCTGCCAGAGACAGAGACGCTTGGTCACAGGCTGGGTGAGCTCTGAGCGCTCCCGGAAGCCAGTGAGACGGGACTGCTTACCCACGATTTTCTCTGAGCGCGGTCTGCGGGCGCGCACGGTCTGCGGGTGCGCACAGTGTCAGTGGGCCCGCCGGTGTCGGCGGCCCGCGGGGTCTGCGAGCCTGCGGTGTCTGCGGGCGCGCGGTGTCTGCGGGCAGACGCGCGCGCGCACTCTCCGGCGCAAACGTGGGCTAGGGAGACTGCAGGGATTAAACGCTTTTCTCTGAATGCGCACTGAAGACTGGGGCCCCTAGCTCTCGGCTCCTCTGAACCGGAGATTGGGAGGCTGCCATTGTCATTCCCCTCCTCCGGAACTCTACGGAAAGCGTTCTGGGAACAAAAGCTCCTGAAAGCAAACCTGAGAGGATTGCTTAGCCCGGCCCCTGGTAAGGGCGGTGCAACTCCGCCTGGGGCAAAGACACCTGAGAATCACTACAACAGGCCCCTCCCCCAGAAGATCAAAGAAATACAGCCAAGACCAAGTTCACTTAACAAGGAGAACAGCGGATTCTTATCTGGACAAAATGACAAGGCGGAAAAACTCACCACAAAAAAAAGAGGAGACAGGACCGAAGGCTAGGGACCTAATCAATACAGACATTGGTAATATGTCAGATCTGGAATTCAGGATGACGATTCTCAAGGTTCTAGCCGGGCTCGAAAAAGGCATGGAAGATATTAGAGAAACCCTGTCAGGAGAAATAAAAACCCTTTCTGGAGAAATAAAAGAAATAAAGTCTAATCAAGTTGAAATAAAAAAAGCTATTAATGAGGTGCAATCAAAAATGGAGGCTCTTACTGCTAGGATAAATGAGGCAGAAGACAGAATTAGTGATATAGAAGACCAAATGGCAGGGAATAATGAAGCAGACCAAAAGAGAGACCATCAACTACTGGACCACGAGGGGAGAATTCGAGAGATAAGTGATGCCATAAGACGAAACAACATTAGAATAATTGGGATTCCAGAAGAAGAAGAAAGAGAAATAGGAGCAGAAGGTATACTGGAGAGGATTATTGTAGAGAATTTCCCTAATATAGCAAGGGGAACAAGCATCAAAATCCAGGAGGCCCAGAGAACACCTCTCAAAATCAATAGGAATCGGCTCACACCCCGCCATCTAATAGTAAAATTTACAAGTCTTAGCGACAAAGAGAAAATCCTGAAAGCAGCACGGGACAAGAAGTCTGTAACGTACAATGGTAAAAATATTAGATTGGCAGGAGACTTATCCACAGAGACCTGGCAGGCCAGAAAGAACTGGCATGATATATTCAGGGCACTAAACGAGAAAAACATGCAGCCAAGAATACTTTATCCAACTAGGTTATCATTGAAAATAGAAGGAGAGATTAAAAGCTTCCAGGACAAACAAAAAACTGAAAGAGTTTGTAAACACCAAACCAGCTCTACAGGAAATATTGAAAGGGGTCCTCTAAGCAAAGAGAGACCCTAAAAGTATTACCAGAAAGGAACAGAGACATTATACAGTAACAACCACCATACAGGCAATACAATGGCACTAAACTCATATCTCTCAATAGTTACCCTGAATGTAAATGGGCTAAATGCCCCAATCAAAAGACACAGGGTTTCAGAATGGATAAAAAAACAAAACCCATCCATATGCTGCCTACAAGAAACTCATTTTAGACCTGAAGACACCTCCAGATTGAAAGTGAGGGGGTGGAAAACAATTTACCATGCTAATGGACATCAGAAGAAAGCTGGGGTGGCAATCCTTATATCAGATCAATTAGATTTTAAGCCAAAGACTATAATAAGAGATGAGGAAGGACACTATATCATACTCAAAGGGTCTGTCCAACAAGAAGATCTAACAATTTTAAATATCTATGCCCCTAACATGGGAGCAGCCAACTATATAAACCAATTAATAACAAAATCAAAGAAACACATTGACAAGAATACAATAATAGTTGGAGACTTTAATACACCCCTCACTGAAATGGACAGATCATCCAAGCAAAAGATCAACAAGGAAATAAAGCTCTTAAATGACACACTGGACGAGATGGACATCACAGATATATTCAGAACATTCTACCCCAAAGCAACAGAATACACGTTCTTCTCTAGTGCCCATGGAACATTCTCCAGAATAGATCACATCCTGGGTCATAAATCAGGTCTCAACAGGTATCAAAAGATTGGGATCATTCCCTGCATATTTTCAGACCACAATGCTCTGAAGCTAGAACTCAATCACAAGAGGAAATGTGGAAAGAGCACAAATACATGGAGGCTCAACAGCATCCTTCTAAAAAATGAATGGGTCAACCAGGAAATTAAAGAAGAATTGAAAAAAACCATGGAAACAAATGATAATGAAAACACAATGGTCCAAAATCTGTGGGACACAGCAAAGGCAGTCCTGAGAGGAAAATACATAGCAATACAAGCCTATCTCAAGAAACAGGAAAGGTCTCAAATACACAACCTAACCCTACACCTCAAGGAACTCGAGAGAGAACAACAAAGAAAGCCTAAACCCAGCAGGAGAAGAGAAATAATAAAGATCAAAGCAGAAATCAATGAAATAGAAACCAAAAAAACAATAGAACAAATCAATGAAACTAGGAGCTGGTTCTTTGAAAGAATTAATAAGATTGATAAACCCCTGGCCAGACTTATCCAAAAGAAATGAGAAAGGACCCAAATAAATAAAATCATGAACGAAAGAGGAGAGATCACAACCAACATCAAGGAAATACAAACAATCATAAGAACATATTATGAACAACTCTATGCCAACAAATTCGACAATCTGGAAGAAATGGATGCTTTCCTAGAGACATATAAACTGCCAAAACTGAACCAGGAAGAAATAGAAAACCTGAATAGGCCCATAACCAGTAAGGAGATTGAAACAGTCATCAAAAATCTCCCAACAAACAAAAGCCCAGGGCCAGATGGCTTCCCAGGGGAATTCTACCAAACATTTAAAGAAGAATTAATTCCTATTCTCCTGAAACTGTTCCAAAAAATAGAAATGGAAGGAAAACTTCCAAACTCATTTTATGAGGCCAGCATCACCTTGATCCCCAAACCAGACAAGGATCCCATCAAAAAAGAGAATTACAGACCAATATCCTTGATGAACATAGATGCGAAAATTCTCACCAAAATACTAGCCAATAGGATCCAACAGTACATTAAAAGGATTATTCACCACGACCAAGTGGGATTTATTCCAGGGCAGCAGGGTTGGTTCAACATCCGCAAATCAATCAATGTGATACAGTACATCAACAAAAGAAAGAACAAGAACCATATGATACTCTCAATAGATGCTGAAAAAGCATTTGATAAAGTGCAACATCCCTTCCTAATCAAAACTCTTCAAAGTGTAGGGATAGAAGGCACATACCTCAATATTATCAAAGCCATCTATGAAAAACCCACGGCAAGTATCATTCTCAATGTAGAAAAACTGAGAGCTTTTCCGTTAAGGTCAGGAACATGGCAGGGATGTCCACTATCACCACTGCTATTCAACATAGTACTAGAAGTCCTAGCCTCAGCAATCAGACAACAAAAAGAAATTAAAGGCATCCAAATCGGCAAAGAAGAAGTCAAACTATCGCTCTTTGCAGATGATATGATACTATATGTGGAAAACCCAAAAGGCTCCACCCCAAAACTGCTAGAGCTTGTACAGGAATTCAGTAAAGTGTCAGGATATAAAATCAATGGACAGAAATCAGTTGCATTTCTTTACACCAACAACAAGACAGAAGAAAGAGAAATTAAGGAGTCAATCCCATTTACAATTACACCCAAAACCATAAGATACCTAGGAATAAACCTAACCAAAGAGGCAAAGAATCTATACTCAGAGAACTATAAAGTACTCATGAAAGAAATTGAGGAAGACACAAAGAAATGGAAAAATGTTCCATGCTCATGGATTGGAAGAATAAATATTGTGAAAATGTCTATGCTACCTAAAGCTATCTACACATTTAATGCAATGCCTATCAAAATTCCATCCAATTTTTTCAAAGAAATGGAACAAATAATCCTAAAATTTATATGGAACCAGAAAAGACCTCGAATAGCCAAAGGAATATTGAAAAAGAAAGCCAAAGTTGGTGGCATCACAATTCCCGACTTCAAGCTCTACTACAAAGCTGTCATCATTAAGACAGTATGGTACTGGCACAAAAATAGACGCATAGATCAATGGAACAGAATAGAGAGCCCAGAAATAGACCCTCAACTCTATGGTCAACTAATCTTCGACAAAGCAGGAAAGAACATCCAATGGAAAAAAGATAGCCTCTTCAACAAATGGTGTTGGGAAAATTGGACAGCCACATGCAGAAAAATGAAATTGGACCATTTCCTTACACCACACACGAAAATAGACTCAAAATGGATGAAGGACCTCAACGTGAGAAAGGAATCCATCAAAATCCTTGAGGAGAACACAGGCAGCAACCTCTTCGACCTCAGCCGCAGCAACTTCTTCCTAGGAACAACGCCAAAGGCAAGGGAAGCAAGGGAAAAAATGAACTATTGGGACTTCATCAAGATCAAAAGCTTTTGCACAGCAAAGGAAACAGTCAACAAAACCAAAAGACAACTGACAGAATGGGAGAAGATATTTGCAAACGACATATCAGATAAAGGGCTAGTATCCAAAATCTACAAAGAGCTTAGCAAACTCAACACCCAAAGAACAAATAATCCAATCAAGAAATGGGCAGAGGACATGAACAGACATTTCTGCAAAGAAGACATCCAGATGGCCAACAGACACATGAAAAAGTGCTCCACATCACTGGGCATCAGGGAAATACAAATCAAAACCACAATGAGATACCACCTCACACCAGTCAGAATGGCTAAAATGAACAAGTCAGGAAATGACAGATGCTGGCGAGGATGTGGAGAAAGGGGAACCCTCCTACACTGTTGGTGGGAATGCAAGCTGGTGCAACCACTCTGGAAAACAGCATGGAGGTTCCTCAAAAAATTGAAAATAGAGCTACCTTATGACCCAGCAATTGCACTACTGGGTATCTATCCTAAAGATACAAACGTAGTGATCCAAAGGGGCACGTGTACCCGAATGTTTATAGCAGCAATGTCCACAATAGCCAAGTTATGGAAAGAACCTAGATGTCCATCAACAGATGAATGGATAAAGAAGAAGTGGTATATATATACGATGGAATACTATGCAGCCATCAAAAGAAATGAAATCTTACCATTTGCGATGACATGGATGGAACTAGAGCGTATTATGCTTAGCGAAATAAGTCAACTGGAGAAAGACAACTACCACATGATCTCCCTGATATGAGGAAGTGGAGATGCAACGGGGGTGGGAGTTAAGGTGGTAGGAAAAGTAAAAATGAAAGAAGATGGGATCGGGAGGGAGAAAAACCAAAAGAGACTCTTAATGTCATAAAACAAACTGAGGGGGGTGGGGGGAAGAGGGGTTGGGTGAGGGTGGTGGGGTTACATCATATGTTTAAATAAAGCTTAAATAAAGTAAAAAAAAATAATTAGGAGGACTCAGTGAGTCAAGTGCTGAGCTTATCACTATGGAAGCCACAAGCTAAATTAATCAGAATAAAATAAATAATTCAGTTCCTCAAACACAGTAATATATGCCAAGGACTAAATAGTCCTATATAGCTAGTGGCTAAATTATTAGTGGCTAATGTATTAGTGCAGATACAGAACATTTCCATCATGGCAGAGGGTTCTGTGGGACCATGTACTTAATTTATAACAACTGTGCATGACTCTGTTAATTATGGTAAAACAGAGTATTTTTGTAACTCCATATTTTAATATGTATATGTTCTGATGCTTGTAGTTTTTATCTCTACAGTATCGTCATTTTAATAAGACACCAAAAATGAGCATTCACTATAAATGTGCCAATTTTGACCAGTGTAGATTTATTTATACTTTTCTATTAACATAATTTAAAAAATAATCATTTTGAACATTTTATTCTATCCAAACTAATAAAATATAGGAGGGATTAGTAAAACAATGAGCATATTCTTGAGAGTACACCATTAAAAATATAGCAACCTATAAGTTGTGGTTGAAAGAATATATAATCTAGGGCAGAACAAAGTCCTTGGCCTCAAACAACATGTAATCTAATTATAGGTATAACAAATATGCAAAAAGTTATATGCAAACATTTTATTGTAGGGATTCTGATAAGAGACATAATTTGACGTGAAAATCAGGTAAAATGCTGTGGAAAAGTTGAATTACAGGGAGGTCCTCATAAATTAAGAAAATAAAGACAATCTTTAGCAGATTTATGAAAATAACCTTAACTATTCAATGTTTGAGATATCTATCTTAAAAAGATGAAAACAACATTTAGAATTTATGAAATTGATAATCATTCTCTGTTCTAAAAAAAATCATTCTCAGTTCTATCAGACATAATACTTATTTTTTTTATTTAATTTTTTCAGTGTTCCAAGATTCATTGCTTATGGACCACACCCAGTGCTCCATGCAATACGTGCCCTCCTTAATACCCTCCACCAGGCTCACCATACCCCCCCGCCCCTCCAAAACCCTCAGTTTGTTTCTCAGAGTCCACAGTCTCCCATGGTTCATATCCCCCTCCGATTTCCCCCAATTCACTTTTTCTTTCTTTCTCCTAATGTCCTCCATTTTATTTCTTATGTTCCACAAGTAAGTGAAACCATATGATAATTGACTTTCCCTACTTGACTTATTTCACTCACCATAATCTCTTCCAGTCCCATCCATGTTGATACAAAAGTTGGGTATTCATCCTTTCTGATGGAGGCGTAATATTCCATTCTATATATGAATCATATCTTCTTTATCCATTCATCTGTTGAAGGGCATCTTGGCTCTTTCCACAGTTTGGTGATTGCGGCCATTGCTGCTATGAACATTGGGGTACAGATGATCCTTCTTTTCACTACGTTAGTATCTTTGAGGTAAATATCCAGTAGTGCAATTGCAGGGTCATAGGGTAGCTCTATTTTTAATTTTTTGAAGAATCTCCACACTGTTTTCCAAAGTGGCTGCACCAACTTGCATTCCCGCCAACAGTGTAAGAGGGTTACTTTTTCTCCACATCCTCTCCAACATATGTTGTTTCCTGTCTTGTTAATTTTGGCAATTCTAACTGTGTGTTAGGTGGTATCTCAATGTGGTTTTGATTTGAATTTCCCTGATGGCTAGTGATGATGAAAATTTTTTCATGTGTCTGTTAGCCATTTGTATGTCTTCTTTGGAGAGGTGTCTGTTCATGTCTTCTGCCCATTTTTTTGACGTGATTATCTGTTTTGTGTGTGTTGAGTTTCAGGAGCTCTTTATAGATGTTGGATATCAGCCCTTTGTCATTTGCAAATATCTTCTCCCATTCCCTGGGTTGCCTCGTTGTTTTATTGACTGTTTCCTTTGCTATGCAGAAACTTTTTATCTTGATGAAGTCCACAAAGTTCATTTTTGCTTTTGTTTCCCTTGCCTTTGGAGACATGTCTTGAAAGAAGTTCTGTGCCTGGTGTCAAAGAGGTTATTGTCTATGTTCTCCTCTAGGATTTTGATAGATTCCTGCTTCACATTGAGGTCTTTTATCCATTTTGAGTTTATCTTTGTGCATTGTATAAGAGAATGGTCAGGTTTAATTCTTCTTTATATAGATGTCCAATTTGCCCACCACCATTTATTGAGGAGACTGACTTTTTCCCACTGGATATTTTTCTTGCTTTGTCAATGATTATTTG
>ML093218.1:0-54141 GCA_003697995.1 Taxidea taxus jeffersonii
AAAAAAAAAAAAAAAATCACTTAGGCTAACAACAAAATAGGAATGGCTAGGCTTCAAAATAAGGGTAGATTCAAAAGTTCAAAGGTTATGCTCAGGACCTTGTATCTTACCCCTTTCTCAGCCCTGTTTTCCTCTGGTGTTGAATTAATACTTAAGGAGCCTCTAACAATGCAATGATAAAGAAAGCCACCAGCACCTTCCACCATACAAAATCCACCCAGCCATAGACCACAGAGAAAGAGCTAAATTCTGCTTCCTACAGAACTTTGATTTGTGCAGCTTAAGTGTTTTTTCTTGATAATTTCAGTGTACCCATGGATGATCCAATCAATACCTTCCTCATATCCAGAAATAAATCCCTCCCCTTGACCTCAGCCATTACTTCTTTGAACCAGTCTGCCATCAGAAAAGCAAGCAAGATATCCCCCTCTCTAAACACTGCATTCTACCCTTCCAGCTCTTTTGTTCTGATCTCCACACTTGCTATTCTTTGTGTTTGTTACAGAATCTTTTTGTCCTGGTTCTTTCTCACTGTCCAATACCCATCTCCTGTCTTTACTTCCCTCTTTGCCTGATTAGATTCCATGGTCCATCTCCTTTTATGTACCTTCAACTCCCTTGCATGTCTTTCCTCCCATCATATTCACCAGCCAATAGCCAAGCCAGGTAGATGAACCCCTTTACCTGACTTACCCATACTTTTTTGGCTGAGCTTTGTTAAAGAAAGCCACACAACTGAGCATCCTAGACTCATGCTCACTGCATCAGATGTGCTTGCAACACTCTATGGCTCTCTTACTGTCTCTGTAGCTATTCTCTAACTCTCCATATGATTAGCTCATTATTTCTCCCCTTGCACAAAAATTCTTCTCCCCATTCCTCATTCTGAGCTAGGAACCTTGCTTCTTACTTCACTGAGATGATAGTAGTCACTAGGTAGGAACTCCCTCTTTCCTTGCCTAACTGTACACATACACCCCCATCTGCATCCTTCTCTCATGTCACAGGCGAGGCAATTTCTCTACATATACTCTTTATCTTGTCCGCAGTTACCTTCTTAGGACTGCACACATGCAATCAGCTATTTTCTCTCCCATATCATCAGTCTTTCTGCCTTTAATGGACCACTCTTCTCAGCATGTAAATATTTTGTAGAGTCTATTATATTTGAAATATTCTCTTGACTTTGTTTCCTTTCACTTGCTGCCCTACTTCCGCTCCCCTACAAATCCAGCTTTCTCCCCGCTCCAGAAAAAATAATTTGCCTAATCTGACTCCACTTCCTTACCCCTCATTTTTCTGTCCCTCACCATTTCATGAAAAAGGTTTTTATTAAGGCAGTCATTGTCACCATATTCTAAAGCTAATGAATACTTTTCCTGTTCTCATCTTACTCAACATCTCAGTAGCTTTCAGTCCAAAGACCACCCCTTCCTTCCTGAAGAACTCTGATGTAGCTTCCATAGAAACACACTCACAAGGATTTCCTCTTACCTCCCTGGCCCTTTTTCTTAGAGAGGAGTCTTGAGTACACTTCTCCACGTATGTTCTCCTTTTCGCAGGGATTTAAAAAATGTACCTACAGCTCTCGCCTGTACATCTCCATTTGAGCCCTATATTCAGGGCTTCAGGTAAATATAGATACAGCCTATGTGACATTACTGCTTAACTGACTCAGAGACATTTCAGATTCAACATTTTGCCTTATCCCACGTTGTATTCCCTTGGTGTGCTCCTGGAGCGAGCTTCCGCTCTGTAGTAGATGGTACCTCCATTTATTTCAGAATGCTGAGAGTTTTTCTTTACATTCTATTCTCACTCATCCTTCCTCATTCAATGTGTGACTTAGTTGTGTCAATTCAGTCTCCAAAATATATTTTAAAATGTATGGACTCACTGTCTGCACTGTCAACATTTTAGTTCAGAGTCAACAGTTGTCCCTCAGACTGGTGGCATTTTAAACACTCTTGCCCCTTTCCTGTCCATTCTCGAAGCCATATCCAGGATACTTTTTTAAAAACAGAAGTTGAGGGGCACCTGGGTGGCTCAGTTGGTTAAGCGACTGCCTTCTGCTCAGGTCATGATCCTGGAGACCCGGGATCAAGTCCCACATCGGGCTCCCATCTCCATGGGGAGTCTGCTTCTCTCTCTGACCTTCTTCTCACTCATACTCTGTCTCACTGTCTCTCTCTCCCAAATAAATAAATAAAATATTTTTAAAAAACCAGAAGTTGGATTATGTTACCCTTATGTTTCAAATCCTTCAAAACCTTCCCGTGGTACTTAGAATAAACTTTAGAGTCCCTCCAAAGCCCTAGTCTACCAAATTTCCCATGCCATGACCCTCTGCCCTTTTTGCATAGTGCTCCAACCACTCTGTTCTTCTGGTGTTCCTTGAAAACATCAGGCCCTTTCCCCTCAGGGACCTCACATATGCTCCTCCCATTGCCTAAAAGACTCTTCCCCATTCTTCATAGGTGTCATCTCAAATATCACTTTCTTAGAAAGCATATTCTATCTTCATGCCCCCATTCCAAGCCTGGACACAGACTTACTTACTGTGAAGCTAAGAGCAATTCTTAAAGCTTTCCTGAAATCTTGTTGATAACAGAGATGTTGTAAGTCAGAATATTAAAATTAGTCATCAGCATCATTATTCCTTAGACCATAGTCATACCCTTCAGAGGGATCCTTATTGTCCATTTCCTCCTGGGCCACCATGTTTTAGAAACTGCTTCCCCTACAGATAGGAATTCCCTGTGACCTGGACCTTGTTCCCCGTGTCCAGAACTTACCACCCATTCTCCCTGGCTCTAGTCACCAGACCCTTCCTCTTTCCAGTTAATAACTCACAGGTTTCTAGCTATACCACCCATAATGAAAGGAATGGTTTTGGAGGAGTCGAGATGGCGGAGAAGTAGGAGGCTGAGACGACATCAGCCAGCAGGAGATCAGCTAGATAGCCTATCAAACCATTCCGAACACCTACAAATCCAACAGGAGATCGAAGAGAAGAAAAACAACAATTCTAGGAACAGAAAATCGACCACTTTCTGAAAGGTAGGACCAGCGGAGAAGTGAATCCAACGCGACGGGAAGATAGACCCCAGGGGGAGGGGCCGGCTCCCGGCAAGCGGCGGAGCACAAAATCAGAACTTTTAAAAGTCGGCTCCACGGAGGGACATCGCTCCAGAGGCTAAACTGGGGTGAAGACCTCACGGGGACAACGTGGACTCAGGTCCCACGGGGTCACAGAAGGATCGGGGGTGTCTGAGTGTCGCAGAGCTCACAGGTATTAGAGCAGGGAAGCCGGCTGCGGAGACAGAGCCGAGGTTTCCTAGTGGTCTGTGACACGGACCGGTGCTCTGTGGCACGGGCCGGTGCTCTGTGCGAGGGGTCCCCACAAGATCCGGGGAGACTCCGACCCGGGAGAGCTCAGGGATCTACGGGGTCCGGAGACTCCAGGTGGGACTCTGCCAGAGACAGAGACGCTTGGTCACAGGCTGGGTGAGCTCGGAGCACTCCCAGAAGCCAGTGAGACGGGACTGCTTACGCACGATTTTCTCTGAGTGCGGTCTGCGGGAGCGCGCGGTCTGCGAGTGCGCGCGGTGTCGGCGGACCAGCAGTGTCTGCCAGCGCGCGGTGTCTGCGGGCGGACGCTCGCGCGCACTCTCCGGCGCAAACGTGGGCTAGGGAGACTGGAGGGATTAAACGCTTTTCTCTGAAGGCGCACTGAAGACTGGGGCCCCTAACTCTCGGCTCCTCTGAACCAGAGATTGGGAGGCCGCCATTGTCATTCCCGTCCTCCGGAACTCTACAGAGAGCGCTTTCAGGGAACAAAAGCTCCTGAAAGCAAACCTGAGAGGATTACTTAGCCCGGCCCCTGGTAAGGGCGGCGCAACTCCGCCTGGGGCAAAGACACCTGAGAATCACTACAACAGGCCCCTCCCCCAGAAGATCAAAGAAATCCATCCAAGACCAAGTTCACTTAACAAGGAGAACAGCGGATTCTTATCTGGACAAAATGACAAGGCGGAAAAACTCACCACAAAAAAAAGAGCAGGAGACAGGACCGAAGGCTAGGGACCTAATCAATACAGACATTGGTAATATGTCAGATCTGGAATTCAGGATGACGATTCTCAAGGTTCTAGCTGGGCTCGAAAAAGGCATGGAAGATATTAGAGAAACCCTGTCAGGAGAAATAAAAACCCTTTATGGAGAAATAAAAGAAATAAAGTCTAATCAAGTTGAAATAAAAAAAGCTATTAATGAGGTGCAATCAAAAATGGAGGCTCTTACTGCTAGGATAAATGAGGCAGAAAACAGAATTAGTGATATAGAAGACAAAATGGCAGAGAATAAAGAAGCTGACCAAAAGAGAGACAAACAACTACTGGACCACGAGGGGAGAATTCGAGAGATAAGTGATGCCATAAGACGAAACAACATTAGAATAATTGGGATTCCAGAAGAAGAAGAAAGAGAAATAGGAGCAGAAGGTATACTGGAGAGGATTATTGTAGAGAATTTCCCTAATATAGCAAGGGGAACAAGCATCAAAATCCAGGAGGTGCAGAGAACACCTCTCAAAATCAGTAGGAACCGACCCACACCCCGCCATCTAATAGTAAAATTTACAAGTCTTAGCGATAAAGAGAAAATCCTGAAAGCAGCACGGGACAAGAAGTCTGTAACGTACAATGGTAAAAATATTAGATTGGCAGGAGACTTATCCACAGAGACCTGGCAGGCCAGAAAGAACTGGCATGATATATTCAGAGCACTAAATGAGAAAAACATGCAGCCAAGAATACTTTATCCAGCTAGGTTATCATTGAAAATAGAAGGAGAGATTAAAAGCTTCCAGGACAAACAAAAACTGAAAGAATTTGTAAACACCAAACCAGCTCTACAGGAAATATTGAAAGGGGTCCTCTACGCAAAGAGAGACCCTAAAAGTATTACCAGAAAGGAACAGAGACATTATACAGTAACAATCACCATACAGGCAATACAATGGCACTAAATTCATATCTCTCAATAGTTACCCTGAATGTAAATGGGCTAAATGCCCCAATCAAAAGACACAGGGTTTCAGAATGGATAAAAAAACAAAACCCATCAATATGCTGCCTACAAGAAACTCATCTTAGACCTGAAGACACCTCCAGATTGAAAGTGAGGGGGTGGAAAACAATTTACCATGCTAATGGACTTCAGAAGAAAGCTGGGGTGGCAATCCTTATATCAGATCAATTAGATTTTAAGCCAAAGACTATAATAAGAGATGAGGAAGGACACTTCATCATACTCAAAGGGTCTGTCCAACAAGAAGATCTAACAATTTTAAATATCTATGCCCCTAACATGGGAGCAGCCAACTATATAAACCAATTAATAACAAAATCAAAGAAACACATTGACAAGAATACAATAATAGTTGGAGACTTTAACACACCCCTCACTGAAATGGACAGATCATCCAAGCAAAAGATCAACAAGGAAATAAAGGTCTTAAATGACACACTGGACGAGATGGACATCACAGATATATTCAGAACATTCTACCCCAAAGCAACAGAATACACGTTCTTCTCTAGTGCCCATGGAACATTCTCCAGAATAGATCACATCCTGGGTCATAAATCAGGTCTCAACAGGTATCAAAAGATTGGGATCATTCCCTGCATATTTTCAGACCACAATGCTCTGAAGCTAGAACTCAATCACAAGAGGAAATGTGGAAAGAGCACAAATACATGGAGGCTCAACAGCATCCTTCTAAAAAATGAATGGGTCAACCAGAAAATTAAAGAAGAATTGAAAAAAACCATGGAAACAAATGATAATGAAAACACAACGGTCCAAAATCTGTGGGACACAGCAAAGGCAGTCCTGAGAGGAAAATATATAGCGATACAAGCCTATCTCAAGAAACAGGAAAGGTCTCAAATACACAACCTAACCCTACACCTTAAGGAACTCGAGAGAGAACAACAAAGAAAGCCTAAACCCAGCAGGAGAAGAGAAATAATAAAGATCAAAGCAGAAATCAATGAAATAGCAACCCAAAAAACAATCGAACGCCTCAATGAAACTACCAGCTGGTTCTTTGAAAGAATTAATAAGATTGATAAACCCCTGGCCAGACTTATCCAAAAGAAAAGAGAAAGGACCCAAATAAATAAAATCATGAATGAAAGAGGAGAGATCACAACCAACACCAAAGAAATACAAACAATTATAAGAACATATGAGCAACTCTATGCCAACAAATTTGACAATCTGGAAGAAATGGATGCTTTCCTAGAAACATATAAACTGCCAAAACTGAGCCAGGAAGAAATAGAAAACCTGAATAGGCCCATAACCAGTAAGGAGATTGAAACAGTCATCAAAAATCTCTAAACAAACAAAAGCCCAGGGCCAGATGGCTTCCCAGGGGAATTCTACCAAACATTTAAAGAAGAATTAATTTGTATTCTCCTGAAACTGTTCCAAAAAATAGAAATGGAAGGAAAACTTCCAAACTCATTTTATGAGGCCAGCATCACCTTGATCCCCAAACCAGACAAGGATCCCATCAAAAAAGAGAATTACAGACCAATATCCTTGATGAACATAGATGTGAAAATTCTCACCAAAATACTAGCCAATAGGATCCAACAGTACAGTAAAAGGATTATTCACCACGACCAAGTGGGATTTATTCCAGGGCAGCAGTGTTTGTTCAACATCTGCAAATCAATCAATGTGATACAGTACATTAACAAAAGAAAGAACAAGAACCATATGATACTCTCAATAGATGCTGAAAAAGCATTTGACAAAGTGCAACATCCCTTCCTAATCAAAACTCTTCAAAGTGTAGGGATAGAAGGCACATACCTCAATATTATCAAAGCCATCTATGAAAAACCCACGGCAAGTATCATTCTCAATGGAGAAAAACTGAGAGCTTTTCCGTTAAGGTCAGGAACACGGCAGGGATGTCCACTATCACCACTGCTATTCAACATAGTACTAGAAGTCCTAGCCTCAGCAATCAGACAACAAAAAGAAATTAAAGGCATCCAAATCGGCAAAGAAGAAGTCAAACTATCGCTCTTTGCAGATGATATGATACTATATGTGGAAAACCCAAAAGGCTCCACTCCAAAACTGCTAGAGCTTGTACAGGAATTCAGTAAAGTGTCAGGATATAAAATCAATGCACAGAAATCAGTTGCATTTCTTTACACCAACAACAAGACAGAAGAAAGAGAAATTAAGGAGTCATTCCCATTTACAATTGCACCCAAAACCATAAGATACCTAGGAATAAACCTAACGAAAGAGGCAAAGAATCTATACTCAGGGAACTATAAAGTACTCATGAAAGAAATTGAGGAAGACACAAAGAAATGGAAAAATGTTCCATGCTCATGGATTGGAAGAATAAATATTGTGAAAATGTCTATGCTACCTAAAGCTATCTACACATTTAATGCAATGCCTATCAAAATCCCATCCAATTTTTTCAAAGAAATGGAACAAATAATCCTAAAATTTATATGGAACCAGAAAAGACCTCGAATAGCCAAAGGAATATTGAAAAAGAAAACCAAAGTTGGTGGCATCACAATTCCCGACTTCAAGCTCTACTACAAAGCTGTCATCATTAAGACAGTATGGTACTGGCACAAAAACAGACACATAGATCAATGGAACAGAATAGAGAGCCCAGAAATAGACCCTCAACTCTATGGTCAACTAATCTTCGACAAAGCAGGAAAGAACATCCAATGGAAAAAAGACAGCCTCTTCAACAAATGGTGTTGGGAAAATTGGACAGCCACATGCAGAAAAATGAAATTGGACCATTTCCTTACACCACACACGAAAATAGACTCAAAATGGATGAAGGACCTCAACGTGAGAAAGGAATCCATCAAAATCCTTGAGGAGAACACAGGCAGCAACCTCTTCGACCTCAGCCGCAGCAACTTCTTCCTAGGAACAACGCCAAAGGCAAGGGAAGCAAGGGAAAAAATGAACTATTGGGACTTCATCAAGATCAAAAGCTTTTGCACAGCAAAGGAAACAGTCAACAAAACCAAAAGACAACTGACAGAGTGGGAAAAGATATTTGCAAATGACATATCAGATAAAGGGCTAGTATCTAAAATCTACAAAGAGCTTAGCAAACTCAACACCCAAAGAACAAATAATCCAATCAAGAAATGGGCAGAGGACATGAACAGACATTTCTGCAAAGAAGACATCCAGATGGCCAACAGACACATGAAAAAGTGCTCCATATCACTGGGCATCAGGGAAATACAAATCAAAACCACAATGAGATACCACCTCACACCAGTCAGAATGGCTAAAATGAACAAGTCAGGAAATGACAGATGCTGGCGAGGATGTGGAGAAAGGGGAACCCTCCTACACTGTTGGTGGGAATGCAAGCTGGTGCAACCACTCTGGAAAACAGCATGGAGGTTCCTCAAAAAATTGAAAATAGAGCTACCTTATGACCCAGCAATTGCACTACTGGGTATTTACCCTAAAGATACAAACGTAGTGATCCAAAGGGGCACGTGTACCCAAATGTTTATAGCAGCAATGTCCACAATAGCCAAGTTATGGAAAGAACCTAGATGTCCATCAACAGATAAATGGATAAAGAAGAGGTGGTATATATATACGATGGAATACTATGCAGCCATCAAAAGAAATGAAATCTTACCATTTGTGACGACATGGATGGAACTAGAGCGTATTATGCTTAGCGAAATAAGTCAACTGGAGAAAGAGAACTACCACATGATCTCCCTGATATGAGGAAGTGGAGATGCAACGGGGGTGGGAGTTAAGGTGGTAGGAAAAGTAAAAATGAAAGAAGATGGGATCGGGAGGGAGAAAAACCAAAAGAGACTCTTAATGTCATAAAACAAACTGAGGGGGGTGGGGGGAAGAGGGGTTGGGAGAGGGTGGTGGGGTTACATTATATGTTTAAATAAAGCTTAAATAAAGTTAATAAATAAATAAATAAATAAAAGGATACTACTGTCACCAAAAAAAAAAAAGAAAGGAATGGTTTTTTTTCTCTGTTACTCAGGGTGGCTTAATGTCTCTTCCTTCATCACTTTCTTGCTGACTAGTTTATAATATAAACAGTAGCCCCATTAAAGGGAATAAAAGAGCATTCTTCCTCAAAGATAGTCATGAAGACTGTAGCCTCCTTTAGACTATGGAAAATGCTACAGTTTTAAAAGTAGCAATTCATTGTATTTTATTTCTCTTTTTTGCATTTTTACTTATTTTTATCATTCTTGAAGTATGTTTCTGTGTGTTTCTAATTAATTAAATTTTAAATTTTAATTCCTGTATAGTTAGCATATGGTTTTTATATTTGTTTCAGATGTTCAGTACACTGATTGAATAATTCTATACATGGCTCAGTTCTCACAGTGATAAGTGTACTCTTTATCCCCATTGCCATTTCAACCATTCAACGATCCATTTGAAAATCAAGCTACATAGTTACTTAGAGACAGATATGGATAAGTAAATAACAAAAATTAATTGTGGCTAGTGAAATTGTAAGTGAACAGAAAATATTTTGGATTACTTTTGTTTTTTAATTAGTCTACAATGTTTATCAAAGATACCGTAAAGCCTGAATAGATAACACAAATAGTGTTGGTGTTTAGCACTTTGCATATTATTGCTAAAAGTGTGATAGTATGGGCAGGCGACCCAAGCCACAGGATCTGATGTATGACTTAAGGTTTCTGTCTTCTCAATGTGTGTATATAGGAACATATCAATATATAATTGTGTTTCCACTGGGATGTAAAGTGTCTTTACGTGTATGATGAATGCGAGTGTCTAACATCCTCCAAAAAGACTATTATTCATCTGCAATGAACAAAGTAGAAGCTAATGTCTCTCTGCCTCGAATTATTTACATGCTATAAGTTTGATATTGTGTCAGGAATCCTTTCTGATGTCTCACCAGGCAAACACAAATTGTGGTGCCTCCAGTAAAAAATGAAGAACACCTGCCCACCATTATTTATGTGCAGGCGCCCTTCCAAACGCTTAAGTGCCTCCCTCCCAGGCTTCTAGGTAACTTCCCTTCTGGTTCATTGTTCACCATTGTACAATGCTTTCTCCAGTTTCCCCATTGCACATTCACTGTGGGTGAGGCTCTAAACAGAATGCAGTGGCCTGATGGGGAATTAACCAGTGTGAAATATGGAGCAAGGGTAACCGTGAACTCCCTCATGTCACATATGGGAATGTCTGACACATCAGATGAATGATCTCTACTGATGCAGTGTTTCCCACTAGAGACACCCAGAAGGGTCCAAAGTGCCTGATATCTTCATATTATGCGTCAATTTATATAAAATGTGTTCAACTATCAAATGGACCTTCTTCATTCATTCCAATAATGGAATTCATTTAGGTATAAAGAATGACATTTCAGACATTGGTTTGTCACTCATCTTAGTTTATTCAAAGACCTTCCTCAATTGTGTTTTTCTTCAGTGTTCTCTCTTATACCTCCTGGATGATTTTGCTATGTGTTCTCTTTAACCACATATGCTTCTTTCTTTTTTTAATCTTTCCCCTTAAATCACCTTATATCCTTTTCCAATTTTTCAGTCTGTGTTTTCCTTAATAATTTCTTCTCCTACAGTCTTGCCTTTAATCATTCTCCTGACTTGCTTCATTTTATAATACCCTTTATTTTTATCAAAGTCAGCATCAATAATTAACTTTTTATTGAGTGCCTGCAGGGTACATAACATTGAACTTGCTTCCTAATCTCTCCATCTCATTACCTATGGTATATACACAAATGTTACTTGAGAAGCAGCTACTACCCATTGTCCCCCCTCACATTACCACCAACTACTTAATTACTTTTCCTTTCTCAGGAGTACATTACAGGGGAAGAGAGAAACTCAGTAGCTTTAATCACTCCTACATCTAATCTTGGTCACTGCATATGCTCTTAGGGTACATCGGGCATGCCTCCATAGAGCTGTAGCATGTATACTGTGCAAATGTAGTTCAAGTACCCAAATACAAAGTAAAAGAATCTGGGAAAATACGCCTAATATCCCAATAGCCAACTGCTTTTCAAGCTTGGGGCTTGAATGAATGGGTGATTTCCCCCTCCTTTGTGTTCTGCTTACACTGACCTAGTTATCTATGTACTCCTGAGACAATTATATTTTTTTCATATATTATATCTACAGCTATATTTTCTTTATCCATCTTCTATCTCCCCATCTAGGTTGTAGGCTATTTATATTCTTTGCCTACACCTATACAGTATGTGGTTTGAGAAGACACTTAATTAAAATTTATTAAATTAGAATAAGTCATCTTATTTTAGAGTAACACAGAAGAGATCAAGAAATAATAAGCTCTGTGTACTGCATATTCAGACTAAGAAAATGAATAATTTCAAGAGTGAATTCTCAGAAATAAGGCTGTTTCCTTGACTTTGTGAATAGACTCGATTTTCAGGAATGTTCTTCCCTGTTCCCTCTAACTGAGAAAGAATATATTCTGTCAAACGAAGACATCATCATGGCTGTGCAAACACCTGGGTTTCCAGGATATAGAATTGTCACAGAGGATGACCAGACAAGTACTTCTTCCCCTGCCCCTACAAGTGACCTAACAGTCTGCTACTCAATCCCACAGATCTTGTTTTTCCAACAGAACACAAGGCCATAAAAGGCCTCAGGGTCTATCAAAGAGCTCTGCCTAATTTTATGTCAATTTAAACTCACCAACTTCATGAGCATCCTGACCTCTAAACTCTCTGGGAATCTTTTTCCATTCTGTTTTCCTCAGGACAGATTTTGACCTGAGAGAATATTTGCTGCTTCTCAGGATCCTCTCTGCTTTGCTATCAAATGAAAGGTGACTGTAGCGATGCTGCCATGTGGATTCTCTCTGACAAAAAAAAATAAAAAATAAAACTGTTATCCACCTCCATGTAACTCCCATTCCCGCCTCAGGCTCTGGAGCACATTGGTGGGGTTTCACAGAGGACACCAAACCAGCCCTGGAAAGGAGCACCTCAGAGATGAATTGCCATTGAGAGTCAGCAGGGTGAAATGAGAGAAAGCTGAGTGGACTCACAAAGATCTCCCATCTGTGTTCTTGCACGGGAAGAATTCGTAGCAGGACTTTGAGCCAGTCATCTCACCTCAGTTTCCTTGTCAATAAAACGATATATTCCCCTGAATTATAAGGATGGGTCTTCCAATTCCAAAATGCTATGCTTAAATAAGAAAAAAATAAAATTCTATACTTAAATTTTTTAACTTAAACTCAGTAATTCCCTCTCCTGCACAGGAATCTATTCTAAGGAAATAACCCAAGATATAACCAAAAATTAACATATAAAGATATATTGTTTATATAAAGAAACCTGGTAAAGACTAAATATATGTTTAACAATGAGGGATGGCTAAGTGAATTCTGATACATCCAAATAGTGGAATTTTATGCAACTATTAAAAAGTATTTTCCAAGGGATGCCTGGGTGGCTCAGTTGGTTAAGCGGCTGCCTTCGGCTCAGGTCATGATCCCGGCGTCCTGGGATCGAGTCCCACATTGGGCTCCTTGCTCGGCAGGGAGCCTGCTTCTCCCTCTGCCTCTGCCTGCCACTCTGTCTGCCTGTGCTCGTTCCTGCTCTCTCTCTGACAAATAAATGAATAAATAAATCTTTAAAAAAAAAAAAAAGTATTTTCCAAGAATCTGTAATATCATACTGTGTTTATTTTACATGTCTTTCTTTAAGCAAAAGAAAGCTATAGTCAAAATTATCCAGGATTTTTAGCACATAAAATTAAGAAATACATCAAAATGTCAATACTGGTTACCTCTGATAGTTAAATTATATGTGTTTTTAATGTTATTTCATAAATCTTTCTATATTTTTCAACTTCCCTACATTGGATTTGTGATACTACCTTTCAGTGAGAAAATGGGCAAGTGATGTCACTTTTTACTATTAAGTTTCAAAACCAAGTGTGTTTTTCACTAAGGAAGAATCCAAACTATAACTGTATAATTATGAATTTTGAAGAGATGATGAATCCAAATGCAGAAATTTGGGAATAAATTTCCATATGTGAATAGAAAAAATGATTTGGGGTTCCCAATAAGTTATCTGTAGAATGTGTAGCCGTCGATTTCACAGTGCTATTTAGAAACAGATATTTATAGCCCCGTTAATACAATTCAAAAGATAAGTGCTTGTTTTGAAAACATCTTAAGGGAAAAATAGAATATCTTGATATTGAGCTATATAAACTGAGATGCCTTGCAATAGCCTTGTTCTTTCATAAGAAATTTTCATGAGTAGAACAGATACTAATCCGATTAATATTTTTTAGGTCAGCTGCTCAAAGCAGCCCAAGAAACTATGTGCCTGCAAAAAATATTCAATAGATCGCAATCTTTTTTGTTGTTGCTCTGAACAAGCTCTCTTATTTGATTTAAACTAGTGCCCTGACAGTAAAGCTCTTTGTGGTATTAGAAAATAACAATTTTAAGATGTGACCTGAAAAAAATTGATTTTGCAGAGGTTCAAATTGTTTTTGTCTTGTTTTAATTTCACTGACATTAGCAGCCAGTTTGTTTTGGTTTGGTTTATTTTGTTTGTTTGGGGTTTTGTTTTTGTTTTTGTTTTTGGTAGCCTTGCTGCTTAACTCAAGTGTGTGACCTCTGAGCCCACAGTATTACCTTGAGTTTGTGGGATATTAGGTGCCCTTGGTCTGAAGAGAGAGCGGCGAAGCAAACAATCTTATAAGCTCTCTCCCAGGTCTGTGCGTCCCCCTGGGCTTGGCACATCTTCCCGGGGCACATTCTGAAGCATTATGTCTCAAAGACTATTTTTCCCTCGGTGATTAGATCCTTCATATGAAATTAAGTGGGTCACACCAGCACGGATCATGTTACAGATTTTATTCCCACTGAACAAGAAGTTAATCTTAACATTTGCAAAAGGGGGAATTTGAGACTTTGTGAAACCAAACATATTGACATCATATTTCCCTAATGCTTAAGAGAGAGACTCAAACAAGTTGCTTAACATCAGACAAAGGCTGTTTGCTAATCGTAGTTATGCTCTAGGAATAGTCTCCATTAACTAGATAAATGATAGGCTCTTCAGTTTACAAAATGAGGAACGGTGAGATGCCTAGCCAATCTGTTAGAGGAAAAAGACACAAAGTAAAGACTCCCAAAGAAATGAAGACAAGCAGTAAAAGAGTTTCTTTTCAGCTAGCCACACATGAGAGTAATTATGAGTTATTGAAATTGTGATTCCATTCCTCTTTCCTTCATCAACTGTCCTGAAGAGGATTAAGGGCTCTGACTTTCCAGTGTATATGCTTCTTGCCTTTTTTTGTCTGTTCTGCCTCACTTACATGCTTTATAGGACTGTGTCATCATGAGTCACAAAGTTGAAGGATTTTTCGGAGTTGTACCAAGTGCCAAAGCTATTTTAATCATCTCTACTGGTTTCTTGTAGGGCTTTTTTTTAAATGATAGAGAAATCTCACAATGCACAACATTCATTTTATTCTTTATAGCAACTTTCTGCCATGAAAGTTCTTTTTCTCCACCATAGGTTTTTGTTTTGTTGTTGTTTCTTGGTTTTGGGTTTTATTGTTTTTGTTTTATTTTTTTAACCCTGGCTGCTTCTTTGCACTACAAGGCTTCAAAGGGATTTTCATGCTAATTTTCCCATGCAGCTAGCTTTGGTGTCTGGTTATTTCCTGAGTTAGATGACTGGAGAAAAGCAACTAACAAGTCTGTAGTGGTGAGCCCTTTACAGGCCCTGTTACGGATCAGGATCAAGGTGACCTTTCAAAGGCTGCTGTTAAGCCAGCACCTGTAAACTGTTAAAAATGTAATCTCTGTCCATAATTTCTATTCTGAGCCTCTTTATGATGACAATTCTTTATACCCCCATTTTGATTTGGAAAAAACCTGCTAATAAATAACACATAAGCCACTCATTATTGAAAATTCGATATAAATATCAAAATGAACTGCTTTATTTTATGTTTTTCATATTAAAAAGATTTTTTTTAATTGACGACCAACTTTAGTACTCTTTTTACAGTCCATTTCACACTGGGAATATGTTAAAACCTTTTGACTGGTCATCTCCTCTAGATGGTATTGAAGTAGGAGCAAGCAATCCAGGCTAGTTGCCTAAAATGGTCACTGTATTGCTCATATTATGAAGCATATAATTGAAAATGTGTATGTGGTTGAAAATGACAGTTTTATCAGCAAGGGAAAGTCAGGAGTCGATGAGCTTTCTTGTTGTCCTTCTTGTTCAAAACTCATAAACAGTTTGTCTAAACAACACTAGCGGTAATTTATTAAGCACTTACTATGTTTCAAGCACAGTGCTTAATATTTTCCTTGGGTTATTTCATTTAATTCCTTGTCATAACTCTTTAAAGTAGAAATCTTACAAAATTTTAACAGTGTTTAGAGAGTTTAAATGATCTATCTAAGATCACAAAGCTAGCCTGGGTAGGACTTGAAACCCACATCCCAGTAACTTCCTGGCTGCTCTTCCTAAGAGCTACTGTTGCCTGCCTCCCTTTGCAGCGTAGAATAATAAGGAAGAGCCTGTGCAAACCCCTCAGGGGTTGAACCACAGAAGAAAATGCTGTGAGCACAGCACTGGAGGAGCTGAGCTTTCCTCCACTGTGCTGACACAAAACATTCATTCCCTGTTTCATCCATTCAAGCAATAGCCAGTGAGCCCTACATTATTCCAAACCCTTTGCTAGTTACATGGTAGGCAAAGATGAGTAAGACCCCATTCCCCTTTCCGGGAGGGTCCATCTCTAAAGAGAGAGAACAGATATGTCAACAAATTATTATGAAATATGAGCTAAATTTGGAAAGTAAGCAACTCTGGGGAAGCAGGGGAGTGGCAGTGAGAACCCCAGGGATAAAGTAGCTGCTGGCTGGAGGGTGGAAAGCGGCAGCTATGAAGGATGCCCATGGTGGGAAGGAGGGACCGCAGCTGACAAGAGGTCAAGCCTGTTGCCCAGGCCTCCCGTCAGGCTTCCTTAAGTACTAGGAATAAACCGAAGGTGGTTCCTTAAATCATAATTACATAGCCATGGGTTTAGTGGGGGAGGGCAGGACTCTTCAGAGTTGCTGTTGTCCTAACTCCAAAATTCATACCATTAAGATAGAGCCCACAAGTACAGTTTGGTTCATTCTACCAGGCTATGTCACCGCAGATCCAAATCTATGATCACTTGAAATAGGACTGAGACTTAATCTGCTTAAGTAATGGTTAAACACAGGGTTAGATGAAAAGAAGAGGGAGAATTTTACCTCCCACCTCTGAGCTGTGATTAGAAGTTTGCTCTAGGAAAACACTTTGAGACTAGCGCTTCCTACCCTGATGTCGTGTTTTCAGCATCCATGTTGACTGTATTATTTAACTTTCACATATCTATTTAAAGGGGCTGTGAGATCATTGCTGCATTTCTCTATTGAGTTAGTAACTGGCAAAAATACTTGGTTGGAAGAAGTAGCAGCTAATGACCAGTATCTTGAATTAGTGGCAACTGAAAAATGCATATAGTTATTTTGTTTGTTTAAAGGCTTCGGGGGACCTCTTATTCTTACACCTCTGCAGTTCATTTTTCTTTCTTTCTTTTTTTTTTTCTTCCTTGCTCATGAAGTTGAGTCAGCACCAGAAACATATTCAAATTAGACTTGTCATACAGAAAACACACACACACACACACACACACACAAAACTCTGACTTTGTCAGGGTGGGTGGAGGGAGAAAAAGGCAACTTTTTGTCAGTCTTTTGTATTTCAGCAGCTGGATTCATTGCTACCATGGCAACGGACCACATGATGAGGTGTATTAGATTGCTGTGTGTTGAGCACAAGGGGAAGAATGAACACAGCGTTTTCTTGAAGTTAAAGGTTGCTTTGGAGTTTCTTCTGTGGAAATGTGTAAGGTCAAATACTATGGCTCTCAGCATATGTAGTACTTTAAGGGAAGAATTAGGGGCAAGTTCGTGCAGTTCACTACAAAACCAGGTAAGGCACCAGCGAATCTATGAAACTGATCTCTTCTGTTGCAGGAGCATAACTTGCTGGGTGGAATTTCACCGGTGCCCCCACCCCCAGCCCTCCATGGGCACAGGACAAATTTCTCCTGTCCCCCTCCCACCCCAGCTCCCTCCCCTCCGATTTCACCCTTTATTAATTTGAACATCTGAAATGTTGTGAATTTCTCTAGTTCTTTGGTAGTGTGTGTGAGGGCGTGCAAGTAAAAGAAGGAAAGCTGGAAAGAAGTAATAAGAATGCCCTTATTTGTGTCTCCAGGTCAACGTAAAACTTGGATAAAGTGCTTCCTTGCTTTGATCTTTGAAAATGGTCCCCTTTTCCGAGAGGACACCTGATGAGCGGCATCGGGGGTCCCAAGCTGTTTGGTATACTAAATTAAGCCAGAGGACAAAGTCCTCCCACATGTTACTTTGTGTATTTATCGTATCTGGGCATTTGTTCCTCTTGCATCATATTCCTGCCAGCCTCACCTCAAGTGAGCGGTTCAGTTGTATCTATAATTTTTACAACATATTTTATTGCCATTAGTGTTCTGTCCTTTCAGACATTGTGGTTCTGTGTGCCTCGGAGGATTTAAAAATAGAAGCAAACACAATACGGGTTTGCATAAAATGAACTCTAGCTTGGAGGCTGGGGAGAGCCGAATGTAAACAATGCAGGGTGGCTGGGGAAGCAGCCATTCCCAGAGCTCAGAAGCCTCTTCCTGCGTTGTTTACTTGGCCCCCTAGCAGCTCGCTTGGAAAGAAGTGGCTTTGATATCCCCAGAGCAATTTAGAGGACCAGCAAATGTCTTGACTAGTAACTTACAGTTGCTGCCTTCTTCGGGGTTTCTACTTGATGTTTGATGTCTGTCTTTCTCATAAAACATTAGGATTTACTTTAATTTTTTTTTTTTAGCCAAGGGCTAACCCAGCCAACTCTTCTTGACTCAGAACAAGTAGAACAAAGTTGTCCTGACAGCTTTAGGGACAAAGCCTGACCAAAACAGGAGCAAACACCACCCCAGCCCCCAACCCACCACCCCCCCCACCTCCCCCATCCACACCCTCCCCTATTTCTCAGGCAGATTCACTCTCTACCTGGAGTGTTTTCATTAGAGAAAGTAGTATTTTCCTGGCTAAAATCAGCTATTTAGCACTAGAGTGATTTGGACACAAGCCAAGCAAATGATCCCAAGTTTGGTCATATATCACTCTTTCTTCAAAAAGGGAAGCGGATTTTCTGAAACCCATTTGGCCTCTGTGGTTTTCATTGTTATTTCCTTCGTCTCTCTGGTTTTCATACATCTGGGTCATCTTCTAAATTTGAGCAAGGGGTTATAATCACTTTTCAAAACAATTTTTTTGGCCATAATTGCGAGTCAAGAGAACTATTTTCATGTTAACAAATATCAAAAGCGTTATACTGACAGTGAACATGTGTAAAATGCCCGTGTTGTGTCTGAAATCATTCTTTCCTTTTACCCTGTATTGTTTGGAATATAGAACAAGCTATTATGAATATTATGAATATTTTCATAAGCATAAGTTGTTATTAGCTAAGAATAAGAAGTTCCCAAGAAGGAGTGAAAGATGGCTCCTGGCAAAATATTTTAAAGTGTGAAGTTCTCAATACTGACAATATCTGAGGTAGAAAGTGGTATAGTAAAGGAAAAATAAAAGTGGGAGGGAGGCAAAGAAGAAGGGAGAGAAAGTCAGAGACACAAAGAGAAGACACAAGAGAGACAGATGAGAAGTAAAGATAAACGTCTAAATGATCTCTTAACCACACTATCTTCTTTCCCAGCAGTGCTGGAATGGGTTAAATCTCTCTCTATAAAAGAAGTGAGATGGAGTAGTGTGGATGAGGTGGAATTACTGAAAAGTACTAGCATTCCACGATCCCGTATTTGAAATACTTGATCAGGGGGCACCTGGATGGCTCAGTGGGTTAAGCCTCTGCCTTCGGCTCAGGTCATGATCTCAGGGTCCTGGGATCAAGCCCCGCATCAGGCTCTCAGCTAAGCAGGGATCCTGCATCCTCCTCTCTCTGCCTGCCTCTCTGCCTACTTGTGATCTCTGTCAAATAAATAAATAAAATATTAAAAAAAAAAAAAAAGAATGAAATACTTGGTCAGGCCTAGATCCGTTCTATAAGTGGAATGACAAATTCCTATTTTTCAGTTCCTGTAGTTCCTATTGTCTCTGTCCTTGCTGCTGTGAGCTATGATATCAGCCAGCTGAGACATTAGAGTGAGATGTGTGTAAAAATGAATATATACCCAGATTTCTGTGATCTTTATACACCTGCCACTAGGCCATATGTACATGTCCATTTCTCAGGTCAACATAATTGACAGGTCCATGTGATATAAGATCGCTTTAAGTTTTGTTTTTTAAATAATAGCTATATATTTAAGTTGTACAACATAATTCAGTACACACACACACATAGTGAAATGATTACCACAGTCAAGCTAATTAATGTATCTTTTCCTCACCTAGTTACTACTTTTTGGTATGTGGTGAGAGTACTTGAGATCTACTCTATTAGCAAATTTCCAGTGTGCAGTAATACAGTATTATTACCTCTAGTCATTATGCTGTACATTAGCTCTCTAGACTTGTTCATCCCACATAACTGCAAAGTTGTACCTGCTGACCAACATCTCCTCATTTCCCCCACCTCCCCATCTCTGGTAACCACCATTCTACTCTCTGCTTCAATGTATTTGGTTTTTTTAGATTCCACATGTAAGTGAGAACATGCAGTATTTTTCTTTCTGTGTCTGGCTTATTTCACTTAGTATAATGTCTTTAAGGTTCATTCATGTTGTTGCACATGGCAAGATCTCCTTTACAAATACTCCATTGTATGAGTATACCACAATGTCTTTATCCATTCATATGCTATCGATATCATTACGTCATTTCCATATCTTGGTTATTGTGAATAATGCTGCAGTGAGCATGGGAGTGCAGATATCTCTTCCATGTACTTATTTAATTTCCTTTGAGGATATACTCAGAAAAGAGATTGCTGGATCATATGGTGGTTCTATTTTTAGTTTTTCGAGAAACTTCTGCACTGTTTTCCACAATGGCTATAAGGAAGTTTCTTTTCTAGTTGTTTTGATACTTACATTCTTAAGATGTGAAATGATTTTTGATATGCTCGTTTTTAAATTAGAAATGTTGCCAAGGTGTTTTAATTAAATCGTACTTTTGTCAACATTTCTTTAAATCATGCTTTATTGGGATGCCTGGGTGGCTCAGTTGGTTAAGCAGCTGCCTTCGGCTCAGGTCATGATCCCAGTGTCCTGGGATCGAGTCCCACAACGGGCTCCTTGCTCGCCAGGGAGCCTGCTTCTCCCTCTGCCTCTGCCTGCCACTCTGTCTGCCTGTGCTCGCTCTCTCTCTGACAAATAAATTTTTTAAAAAATCATGCTTTATTGTTCATTTTGAATGATTGGCTATGTTTCTGAACATTTTAGCTTTAATTTCTAGAACTCCCTAACCTCTCAGACAAACAGCTAATTATCTACATCTACCTCTACTAAAGAGATAGATATTCAACAGAGTCATGATGAAGAAGAATTGTAGTGACTATTACAGGTTCTTCGATAAGATTAATGATAACTGTTGAATCCCAAGACAATATTTCTAAAGTAAAGTTCCATTTTTAGGTATTGCTATTTTTAAACCGATGACTTCTCTAAAGTGGATTTTATTATTGACAACCATGTAATTTTTGCATAAAAAGAATTGGACTTTTAAAAAATATTCTTAAATGTTTCATATGGAAAAAAAAGTAATGACACCATGATGATGATCATGACGACAGTGGCCATAATGATGAATTCAAGGACTAAAATAGACTTTATTAGAAAGCTCTAAGTCCTGTATATAGTAAAAGGCCAATGTTTCTAAAAAGAAAACAGAAATTTCTGAGGTGCTTGGGTTGCTCAGTTGTTTAAGTGTCTGTCTTCAGCTCAAGTCATGATTCCAGGGTCCTGGGATCAAGTCCTGTGTTGCCCTCTCTGCTCATTGGGGAATCTGCTTCTCCCTGTCCCTTACCCCTGCTTGTGCTCTCTCTCAAATAAATGAATAAAATCTTAAAAAATCTTAAATCTTAAAATCTTAAAATCTTTAAAATCTTAGAATCTTAAAACCTTAAAAAAAATTTCTAATGGGGGTATGATTTTCAGATATTTACTTTCCAATTTAATTAATTCCATTAATAACATTTAGAAAGCTCTAACAATAGGTGAATCTGCTATAGTTTCATCAGAGCTTATTATAAAAGATGTTGACTTTGTTCAATAAGCAATAGAGGCTTTCCTCAATAACGATTAAATTTACCAATAATTGTGCAGTGTGATAGTAAAAGAGTAAACTCATTGCTGGTAGTGAATAATTTGTCTTAATATACAAAAAGGGAACAATCAACTGGTTCCATTCTCATAGTACTAACCTGATAAATTTTAAAGGAATATTATTATAGTAATTCCCCACTACCTGGTATGCATATTATCAAATATTCACTATTGACACTACTTTAATATTTTAATCATCTTTTTGAATTCTAAAAAAAAATTTTTTTTTGAAAAAGAGAGAAAGAGAATGCACACAAGTGGGGGAGGAGCAGAGGGAGAAGGATAGAGAGCATCTCAAGCAGACTACCACTTCACAAGCATGTGAAGCCTGACACGGGGCTCAGTCTCACAACCCTGAGATCATAACCTGGTTTGAAATCAAGAGTTGGATGTTTAACTGACTGAGCCACCCAGGAGCCCCCTTAAATTATTTGTTCTAAATAAATAACAATGTTTTATGTCTGAAATCTATTAATTTGGCTTTTTTGGGAGAAAATTATACTCAGAAAAAATCTTTTGCCTCTACCTACCTTCATATGAAAGAAAATGCCATACGGATTGACAATTCCAACATGTAATGTGGTATATATAAAGTAGTAGAAGAAAATATGGAACTTGAGATAGAAAAGCGTGTTTTCAAAGGCAGAAATCACAAAGGAATGGTTACATGAAAAGTTATTACATATCTGGATAGCTTCTACTATTATCAACATGACTTACCAGAATCGTACATTTTTTACCAAGGATGAACCTACACTGATACATCATAATCATGAAAAGATCATAGTTTACCTCAGGGTGCACTCTTGACATTGTCCATTCTGTGGGTCTGGACAAATGTATAATGATATCTTTCCATTATTATAACATCACACAGAGTATTTTCAGTGTCCTAAAAATCCTCTGTGCTCTGCCTTTTTATCTCTCCCTACTCCACCCTCTTTCCTGGAAACCACTGATCTTTTTATTGTCTCCATAGCTTTGCCTTTTGCCAGAATGTCATATAGTTGGAATCATATATCATGTAACCTTCTCAGATTGGCTTCCTCTACTTAGTAATACACATTTAAGTTTCCTTTGTGTCATGTCATGTCTTGATAGCTCATTTCTTTTTAGCACTGAATATTATTACATTGTCTGGATGTATAGTTTATTTATTCATTCACCTACTGAAGGACATCTTGGTTGCTTGCAAGTTTGGGCAGTTATGATTAAGTTGCTATAGACATCCATGTTCAGGGTTTTGTGTAGGCGTAAGTTTTCAACTCCTTTGGAAATAACAAGGAGTATGATTGCTGAGTGATATGGTAAGAGTATGTTTAGTTTTATAAGAAACTTCCACACTGTCTTCTTAAGTGGTTTTACCATTTTGAGTTCCCACCAGCAATGAACGAGTATTCCTGTTAGTCCACACATCACCTGTATTTGGTGTTGTTGGTGTTCTGGACTTTGAGCATTCTAATAGTTGTACAGTGATATCTCATTGTTGTTATAATTTACCTTTTCCTAATAACATATTATGTGAACATCTTTTCATATGCCTATTTGCCATCTGTATATCTTCTTTGGTAAAGTGTTTGTTTTGCGTCACTGGCCCATATTTTAATTGGGTTGTTTGCTTTTTTATTGTTGATTTTAAGAGTTCTTTGGATATCTTTGATAACAGTCCTTTATCTGATGTGTCTTTTGCACATTTATTCCCAAGTCTGTGGCTTGTCTTCTCATTCTCTTGAGATTGTCCTTCACAGAGCAGAAGTTTTTAATTTTAATGAAGCCTAGTTTATCAATTATTTCTTTCATGGATTGTGCCTTGGTGTTATATAAAACTAGTTATTTTTAAAATACCTACAAATTAAACAAATATCATTTAATCCTTAGCAAATCTTTTTAAAAGAGAGAAACAGGTGGAAGAGAGGGAGATAATACCCAATGTTAGGGAGGGTGTGGAAAATGGGAGCTCACATACAATCCTATTGAAAGTACAAATTGATTCTTTTGCAAGAGGGTAGGGCCAACATGGCAATGTGTTTTAAAGGCTTTAATTACACACCTTTGGACCCAACAGTTCTACTACAAGGAAAATATCCTAACAAAATATATAGTCAAACATATATTTACAGGGTTTTTCATTGTTGTGCTGTTTATGTGTAAACAAGGGCAGCCATTCTGAAGGGAAAAAAAAAAAAACTGAGAAATTAACAAATACACCAGCTTATATTTCTGCTCTGATAGGTATAAACCCAAAAGAAGTCAGAGACATGGCTATATGCTTATCGAACTCTTCTACTTCTCTACTCTTTAGTATAAAACATGAATAGGCAGCATAGTATAGAGAAAAGGGCCTTGGCTGGTTTAAGACTCAGAATGCCTGAGTGCTGCTATGGACTAGTTGAAATAATGTAAATATAGAAATATAAGTCATTATTAAAATATTAATGTTAGGGAGTAGAAAATAAAAAATCTGTGGATCCCTTTATCTATTTATCTGCATTTGTCTTCACAACTGATCTTGCAAATAAAAAGTCCAATATTAAGTGGAAGAGAGAGGGTATATTATTACAATTGCACCAGAAGGAAATGCCAAATGGTAAAACCTGGAATTCCTTGACTTTGATAGAAAAGCAGTAAAATATTTTGGATAGGATATACTTCCCAATTATTATTGTTCAAAATTTACTCAAAAGAAATTTCTGCTTACATAAGGATGAGCAGAGGATAATTGGTCTCAAATGTAAACTAGACTTTAGGTGTAGTGCAATGGGCAGAGATCTAGTGCAGTGTTGGTCAGTAGAACCTTCCATGGTGGGGTGCTTGGGTGGCTCAGTCCATCAAGCATCTGACTCTTGATATCAGCTCAGATCATGATCTCAGTGTCATGGGATTGAGCCCCATGTAAGCCTCAGTTGGGTTCCATGCTCAAAAAGGAGTCTGCTTGAGGATTTGCTCTCCCTCTGCCCCTCTCCACCTGGTACACACACATTCTTGCTCTCTCTCTCTCTAAAATAAATAAATAAGTATGAAAAAAAGAACCTTCCATGGTGCTAAATATGGTCTATGTCTGCATTGTCCAATGGTAACTACTAATCACCTGTAGTTGAGCCCTCAAAATATGACCAGTGTCATTGAGGAACTGTATATTTAATTTTATTTAATACTAAGTAATTTAAATTCAAATAGCCATCTCTGATTAGCACTGTCTTACTGGACAGTGTGGCTCTAGAATTCAGGACAACAAATTGGGTCTTTTATTTAATGCAGGGGTTCATTTCAAACATCTCTGATAAATAAGGGTGATATAGGGCAAGAAGGTAAATATCTTTGTGAAATTTCCCTTTCATTCAAAGAAATACTTAACAGAGACATCCTTTAATTCTGTGACTATAAGTTCAATATTGTTCAGAGAAGTCTTGGTCTCAAATATTCTTTAGCCTTGCTTACTTAAGAATTCTAGTGTTCACTCATTGTTTCATTTGCCAAAAAGAAAACACAAGTTGAATTTATGTGTCATGTGTTAAAAAAAAAAAAAAAAGTACTTTGTTTTCCTTTATTCTCGCACTACTACCACCCTTACAATACTTCTGACACAAGATGTGTAGATTTCCCACACCAAACAATTCTAACTAACTGCCTGGAGTTACTGTCAGATCCCACAGGTGAAGGTCTCAGTCTCACAAGACCGCCTGCCCCACCTCACTCATATGCTAGTGATAAGTCCAGGTTATCACCTGTGTTTCTGACCAATTGGCTATACATCAAAAGTTTCCATGACCCCCTCCTTAGATTCAGTCATTTGCTAGAACAGCTCACAGAACTCAAGGAAACACTTACTTAATGTTTGCTGTTTTATTGCATAACAGAGACTGCAAGAAATGACACCAATGAACAACCAGATGAAGAGATACACAGGCTGAATTCCAGAAGAGTTCTGAAGGCAGGCACTTCTGTCCCTGTGGAATTGGGGTGCACCACTTGCCTGTCACAGGGGTGTATTCACCAACCCAGAAGCTCCCCAAACCCCACACTTTGGGGATTTTTTATGGAGGCTTCATCAGTTTGGACACAGTCATGAATCCCCCCCCCCCCACCCGAGAATGGGGATAGAGTTGAAAGTTCTAAGCTTCAAGTCATGGCTTGGTCTTTCTGGTGACCAGCCCCATCCCAAAGCTATCCAGGAGTCACCAAGAGTCACCCTTAGAACAAAAACACTTACTCCTATCACCTGGAAAATTCCAAAGTATTTAGGAGCTTTGTATCAGGAGCCAGGGACAAAGACCAAAATTAGAACAAAAGATGCTCCTAATGTTCTTATCACTTCGGAAATTACAAGGGTTTTAGGAGCTCTGTGCCAAGGCCTAGGGGCGGAGACCAATATCTCTTTTCTATTATTTCACAGTCAGACACTGGACTTGACATTGAAAATGTAACAACAGTCTAGAGTTCCTGGATTCAAAGTTTCCTTGGAATATGATTAGGAATCATATGACCCAGACCAGATGTTACAGAGAAGGGGTGAAAAAGTGGTTTGTGTAGAAGGAAGCATTGGGAAAAACTTTAAAAATAGTGAGCATTAAATAGGAGACTAGGGAAAAAAAGTTCTATAGAGAGGGAACAGTTGGGGAAAATCAGGGAAAGGTGAGAATCGGAAATCTCCAAAAATGTAAGCTAGTCGTGAAGATGTAACAAGAATAGAACTCAGAAAGTGTTCAAGGACCAGATCACATCACATCATCCTTACATCATTGTCACCATCATTATCACTGCAATCACAGTAACCATATACTGGCCATTTGGCATTAGACTAAGCATTTTTCATGCATTATTTAATTCTTGCCACGACCCTATGAAGCAAATACTGCCCTAATTTATTGATGAGAAAACTGCACTGCCAATGATTGCCAAACGAGGATGTCAGGCCAGGGGCAGCCCTATTAAATCACACTGAGTTTCCACTTTTGCGGAGTAGTCTCATCTCTCTTCTATGGAATTTAAACTGCTTTATCCTGAATACTCTGGGAAGCTGTCTGAGAAAAGTCATACCAGGAGCAAGGTAGAAAATAGACTAGGAGGAAGACAGACTAGCTAGACAGAAATAAGGGAAGAAGTTAATGGCACAGTTTAGAACGAGGGTGAGGGAGGGCTGTTCTGACCTTAGGGCGGGAAAATAGATTTTGAAAAGGAGTTGACTTGAGAGGGGTTTTAGCAATTGTCTGTCTTTACAGTGAGTCAGGTAGAGAACATCTGACTTATTTTTTAAGCCCCCTTGAAAATTGTCAATTTCCGCATGTAGCACTATAGCAAGATTATTGTGGCCAAGGAAACAGAGTTTATCTTGTAATATGCAAGTTTTCCTAACAAGACCAACTTGCATAAATCACTCTTGTTGGAAATAAGTGCCACTTACAGTCATCTGTGTTCTTGAAGCATGTGGCACATCACAATATTGTTTGGAGATGTGATATAACGGAAATAAAACTTTATGAAATTATCCCTTTGTGAAAGTATTCCTTTCATTAAAACCTTAATGTTCTTTGATAAGGGCATATAGTGATTTTTTTTCTTTCCAACACATAGGATTTTTAGAATATGTAATGAGAGCTCATTTAGAAAGGTCAAAATACTGTTTCCTTTATCATTGTGGAAGCAGGTCTTCTAAATGAATTTCTGACTTGGGAACATTATTATTCTCCTGCCTTTACCCATTGAGGTGGATTTTTTTTTTTTTCTCTTGGCAGTATATCCTAGTTCACGTATGGGTTGGAAAGATAATAGAAGCTGTTACTTCCAGCATCAGGGCCTCCACGGTTTTCCAAGAAGTTACTTTTGATTTCTTCCGAAGTCTTATGATCACTGTGGTTGGAAAAGAGTGTTGAGAAATGCAGAATAAAGTGGAGGAGGTGAAATGTGGTCTTGACAATAAAGAGAGCTGAAATAAGGAGAGGGGTATGGCCTGAGGGGATGTGCAGTAGCCTGCCTGTCAGAAGGACCAACCAAAGAGGATGAGGAGGGAATAGCAGAGAATAGCAATGTACTGACTGACCATGGAGTTCTTTCCAGGATGTTGGACAGCAGTGGAAAACCCAAACATGCAGGAGGACACACAGAGCACATCATCTGAGTGTTCTGTGCATTCTCACACTTTCTAAGTGCCAGATACTATTCCCAGTGTGTTTAGTTTCCTCATTTTTTTAAAGATTTTTTTAATCCATTTGAGAGAGAGAGAGAGAGAAAACACAGGAGCACAAGCAGAGGGAGGGACAGCAAGAGAGAGAAGCAGAGTGCCCACTGAGCAGGGAGCCCTCTTCAGGGCTCAATCCCAGGACCCCAGGATCATAACCTGAGCTGAAGGCAGCCACTTAACCAACGAGTCACCCAGGCACCCCAAGTTTACTCATTTAATTTCAAGTTAATGAATCCTCATTTAGAGAACAATACTTAGCACATAGAAGTCACTGAATATATACAGTTCTTATCTCTGTTAATCATTACAACAACCCCATGAGCCTTTTGTTATATATCACCTTTAAATTATGCATGAAGAAATCAAGGCCAGAGAGGTTAACTAATCTCCCCAAGGGTTTACAGTGAATAAGAGAGTGTAGTTAGTGGGCTCAACCACTATGCCATCTTGTCTACCCTTAATCTATGTAAAGTCTGTTTATATGAAAAGGGGTAATACCTATAAAGTACTTGCAGAACACTTGACATACAGTAAATTCTTAAAGCTGCTAGCAATTATTATTATATAATAAGATTTAGAAGATGTTCTGATATTTATATCATTCTACACCACACTGCTCAGAAATAGTAACATTGTTAGGGGAGCTTTGGTTTTATTCTCATGTAAGTTTGAGTAAAGCTTTGTTGAGGAGCATGCCCATTATAAATTGGAGGAACCCTCTTTTTACCCAAACATTATCAGTCTATGACTGGCACTTGAAGTTTTCACCTCAAAAAATGTGCCTCATAGAAGTTTTCTATATACATATCTATCAGCTCTGCCCTTTTGGTAGAGAATGACTGCAGCTAGAGGTCTTAATGCCAGCAAGGGAAATTCCCTTCCTTGCTTGGTATTTGCATAATATGTCAATTTGTTCATTGTGGTCTGACATTTGCATAACCTAAAGGAGTTAGTGAGGGGGGAGCCAGGAAAATGAACCAGGCCAGAGGCTGGAAAGGCATGGTCATAATGGAATGGATTAGTAATAGAGTTCTCAAGGTCATGCAGGTGGTCCCAGGCAGAACTCAACCCAACCAGACCCTAGAACAAAGTCAAACAGAAACTTGAGTTCTGATCTGTTTTCCCTATAACATGGGTTAGTTGAGGGTAATGGACTGTCCTCCTCTGTACAGAATAATTTAATGAAAAATGAGGTGACTTGTAATCTAACTGAAGTAAGAATGTCAACAGATGCAAAATTAAATATTACCATTATCTTATCATTGTAGATAGAGACAGTGAAAGGACAGCTCTGTTCCTGGAATTCCTGGAGAGAATGGTAGTGCTGTGGACTGTGCATGAAAAATGAGCAGTGGAGGTTTGAGGATGCCTTGGCTCAGAGTGGCAGAAATGTGAGGACTCTGGATGGAGTCAGAGGATTGCAGAAGAGAATGAAGCAAGGGAAAGCCTCAGGATGGGTGACCAGGAGTTCCCTTGTCTTCTCCATCTGTCACTCCCATAGCCCCCTTTGTCTGTCTATGACCAGTGTTTTAGCCAATGATGTCACTGGGCAAGTGTGCTAGGTACCACCCCTCCATAAGAGGATGATGCAGGAGACCAGCAGATCTCCCTCCACTCTAGTACTTAGGGAAGGGCAGGCTGGGGGATGAGGTGGGAAAATCTGTCTTTAGATATTATCCTCTTCTATGCAACCTTCATCTCAGATGACTACATCTCCATGACCTTAGATGGCCATAGTTTCTTTGAACATTTAGGGACTATGTGAATAATGTTAGGATTCACAGTGTTTCCAAAGTAATATCTGCAAATGTTATGTGTCATTTATTACCTGGAGAAGTAATAAGCTTTTATTAAGCATAATAACTAACATGTACATGGGATCTACTGTTTGCATAGTATTTCGGTGGCATTATATTTGAATCTCCTAATAATCTTGCAAGAGAGATTACATCATTATCCCCTTTTGAAAAATGAATGAATGAATTTCTTGGAGGCACTGAATTAGCCAGCAAAGCATAGATTTTAATTTACTGATTTACTATTACATGCTGTTCACTCGAAGTCCCTCTTACCTTCAAATGTAAAAATCTCCTCAGCAATAGCAATTTGCCTTCCAAATTTGACTTCTATTACAAATGAAGAGCTCTTGCATTTATTCGGATAATTCAGATGGCATCCTCTTTCTTCTTCATACTTCAAGGTGGTTTATGTATTTAATTTAACTTAAGGTGGTATTTAATTTAAGGTGGTATTTAATAAGTGTTAACCACCTTGTTATTGTCTCTTTGTACTCTCACAAGTAATCACTTTGATTCGTAAACATCTGATGAAAAAAAATCACTATGGAATAAAGAGAATACTCAGAAATTGTAATTCCAAATGTAGGAAACGAATGTGAATAAAAATGAGAAGCAATTTTTTTCAGTTTGAGGAAAGGCTGTACCCTCCAACATCTAAATGAGTGAATTTTAAATAATTCAAATGGCCAAACCCAGAAGGCAACAAGGCAGATGCTTTACGCCTGTGTAAAACTCATAAAAGGCTAGAAACAACATAAAATGAATGTCTGGTCCACACATGGGAGATAATAGGTCGGTAGCCTCCATGTAAAGAACTTGTGCAGACCCTGCAGGAAAACACAAAGAGGTAAAAAGAGAAAGGGATGTAAATAGATAGTTCACACCCAAGTGAAAGGAAGACTATATGAAAAAATATTAAACTCCACTTTTAATCAAAGAAATTAAAACATTGCTCTAACACCTTTCAAAGGAGCAAATATTTTTAGATATGTTGCTGTTGGGTTGTTTTGCTTTGATGGTGGCAACGTATCATGTTAGTGGGGTTGGAAGCCATTTCTCACACTTTATGGGTGGAAGTATAAATTAATACAGTGATTCTGGAAAACAATTTGACAACATCAATAAGTATCAATGACTTTGAAAATATTTATGCCTTTTGGTTAAAATTTGCTTTTTGGAATCACGTAGAGAAGTGTGAAGTGGATACAAAGATTTTACGTACAGACATCTTTTTTAGTTTTATTTATAGTAGTAAAATATTGGAAATATCTTGTAACATGAAAACGAGCAGCTGAAGTCATTCTATAGATAAGAAATCCTGTGCAGCTACCAAAGGGGTGTTTATCAAGCTACTTCATAAATTATTGGTAGGAGTGGAGCTTACTACAAATTTTTTGGAGAGCAGTTTGATAATACTTTTAATTGACTTAAAATACTTCTGAGCTTTGACTTAGTGATTCTGCTTTTCAGACTGTAAAATGGAAATACTTTTGCACAAAATTAAAATAATATTTTTTAAAACAAATGCCCAACAATGGATAAATTAAATAATTTAATAAATTCAATAGATTATTTAATAAATTAAATTATGACACATTCATTTGATGAAACCATTTAAAATGTCTTTTTTTTTAAGATTATTTATTTATTTGACAGAGAGAGAGCACAAGTAGGCAGAGCTGCAGGCAGAGGGAGAGGGAGAAGCAGGCTCTCTGCTGAGCGGGGAGCCTGATGTGGGACTCGATCCCAGGACCCTGGGATCATGACCTGAGCCAAAGGCAGCTGCTTAACTGACTGAGCCACCCAGGCACCTGAAAACCATTTTAAAATGTCTTGTAAGTAGTGAGAGAGAATATACCTTGTAATAAAATATCATCTACGATTGAGTCCTGATATTGAAATTGAAAAGTAAAGAAAGATAGAAAGAAGAAAACAAAGTGTCAGTAATGATTAATCTGTGGGTAATATTTAATTTCTGTTCTTACTTTCCTGTGTTTTCTGAGCTTTCTCCAGTGGATATATACTATCCAATGGATATATATCCAGTGGATATATACTACTTTTGCAATACTGATAATACCTAATATACTGGTGTATATTAGGTTATAGAGGCAGAATTTGAAATTGAATACTCAGTATGAATGCACCTTTGTACAGAAAAGAGGCAAGAAGGCAATCGACCAAAACATGAGTAGTATGGTTTTTGTTTTCTTCTGTATAATTTTTGGAATTTTTCTAAGTAGTAAAGATTCAGGGCAAAAACTATTTTGAGAAAAAGAGGGAAAAAACCAAGGCCCTCTCTTTTATTTTTCTTCTGAAGATTTTATTTATTTATTTGAGGGAGAGAGAGCATGGGCAGAGGGAGAGGACAGAGGGAAAGCAGACTCCCTTTTGGGCAGGGAGCCCGCCCACTGGGCTGGATCCCAGGACCCTAAGATCATGACCTGAGCTGAACACAGACACTTGACTGACTGAGCCACCCAGGCACCCCCAAGGCCCTCTCTTTAATCTGAGAAAAATAATGCATGAGAACAGAAGGGAATTATAATAGGCTCCTCCTACTGCAACAAAACACACCTCTCTAGCCAGTCTGAAAAGATGAACTGGTTGATGTAAATAAAAAGAGCCTGGGTGCACTCGGCGTTAGACTTGTTTAAACTCTGGAGACGCAGAGGACATCCCCCAAGTGCTACCTTTTCCTGTTTCCAGGCCCCGCTAGTTTCTGCTTAACCGTATTCCTGTTGAGTCCTATCCAAATTGCATAACCAGATCTTGTGTCTCTCACTCGCCCATGGACAGGGGCGAAACAAAGGGAAACAAAGTCAGCCCCACAGCAAACACATGGAAAAGATGACGAGAGAGGTTACAGGAGGAAAGGAGGAAAGGGAATGTTGGAAGGGCAGTGTGACAGATGCCAGTGACAGAAACTAGAAGGTACAGTGCCAGGCATTTGACAAAATTACCTCATTCTGTCTTCACAGAATTACAGAAAAGTGAAGGTCAGAGAAGGAAATGGAGGGTAAGAGAAACTTAAGTTATTTGCCCCCAAAACCTGCAGGTAGAACATGGCAGTGAGGAGACTGGAGCTAAGGTATGTCTAAAGCCATAGCGAAACCACCCCCTCGACAAATGTTTGTCTTTCTTCAGCATAAATGGTGGCTTCATCTGCAGTCGAGGAACAGAGAGACATTCTGTGTTGTCGCTCGTGTGGAATGGCGAGGGGGTGAGCAAAAGCTCTAACCTTCCAAACATCTAGGCAACCGCCTCTCTCTGCTCCAAGAACACTTGGAGAAGAGCTAACACGGAGAATAATATATGAGAGCGGGTGCCGTAGGTAAAATGGTGGGTATTTTCCTGACACTAAAATCAGCTATGGGATTCATTTACATTAAAAGAATTTCACACTTCAATTTTTAAACTTTTTCCAAGAAAGTTGGGCTTATTCCATGTTGGCATTCAAAGAGTATTTTCAACAGCATACCAGGCACTCTCAGAGATCTAAAAGTAAACATCATCTAAATGAGGACACAGAGACACGCAATGGGAAATTCAAGGTAGAAAGACATAAATGGCAACTTGGGATAAATGGCTCTTGTTGGTCTGGCAGTTTCCCAGACAAAGCAGCCAATTTAAAAGAAACCTAAGTTTATTTATACCTGCTGAGTATTTACTCTACCTAGTGATTAAACCTCTAGGACACCCTCCCTAAATTTAGTAGAGCTTTAAGAACTCAGGCTTTGCATTTCCTTAACCTTCTTGCTTCCTGTCCTTGGTTCTGCATGAAAAAACTCATCTCCTCACAGTTCCAAGAAATAATTCCAAAAATAAATGTAGGCATTTGCTTTAACCAGGACATTATGTCCCCAGTTTTCTTTCCAAATCCTACAGGATGTACACATTGCTCTTGATGTCTGTCTACAAGCACAGCAAAATCCAAGTTCTACATTTGCTCCCCAGCTGAGTGTCTCTGCTTGGCAAGGCTGCATCTAGCAGATAATACCCATGAAGGAACAGCTGGATGAGTGATTTGTAGTAAAAAAGCACCAACAACCCCTTGGGATTTATTTAGCACAATTTATTTAATTCTTTATTCAGAAGTAAAATTCCATACATTAAGTAACGTATGTAAAAGTACTTTGGCTGGTTATCATTAAAGGGGCGCACAATTATTGGGGATTCTGACATGAGAATCATCAGCCATTTGGTCAGTCTGGTGTAATTCCCTGCAGAGTCCTAGAGAGTGAGAGAAATATTAACTTATGGCCCCCTGTGCCCTTCTTGACAAAACTGAGGAAGCATGACAAAGTAGGAAGAGTACAGACCTTGAAGTCAGATTTGGATTCAAATATAATTTTTATATACTAACAGGTTTTGGGATTTCTCTGAGTTCCTGTGTCCTCATTTGGATAATCCAATTATCAGACAGAACTTCCTACCCCTTTGGGGAGTCAGATAAAGTTGGTGTGAACCAGTCTGAAAGTGTAAACCCTTCCCACAACCTTTGGGAATTCTTGGGGGTTACTGTCCCTTAACTTGTTATTTGTCTGGCTCCAACAGTATGCAAGCTGTGTTCTCTTTCCCCCCTTTATCGTATTGCAAGTGAAACTTGACCCCCTTGCCGGCATCCACGAACACATACATCCACTCAGTACCGACATGTCTAGTAACTTCACTGAAGATATGGGCTTGGCAAGGCTTGGTAGAGCTGGGGGAGGTTGGGGGCTGAGGGCACACAAACTTTTTCATCTCTCTACCAATGTCATTCTTACTTTCCCTCTTCTTTTTTGCTCCAGATTGTTTCTTAGGAACTACAGATATTTTTCCTCTTGCTATGCAGAGAAGTTGAGCTCTCTTCTGTTCTTGTTCCAAACTTATGTATTCAAAATACATCAAGATGCTAGCAGAACAAAGGGGTTTCCAACAGCTTCTTCGGAAGGTAGTCAAGGTTATAAATAGAAAAAAGGAAATTTTCCATGATCTTTTTTTTTTTAATTTTTTTTTTTTTTTAAAGGAACAGGGCTGCCAGGGTGGCTCAGTGGGTTAAAGCCTCTGCCTTCAGCTCAGGTCATGATCCCAAGGTCCTGGGATCGAGCCCTGCATCGGGTTCTCTGCTCATCAGGGAGCCTGCTTCCTCCTCTCTCTCTGCTTGCCTCTCTGCCTGCTTGTGATCTCCATTTGTCAAATAAATAAATAAAATCATTTTTTAAAAAAAGGAACAATAATAATACCTACCTCAATACTTTCCAAGATTTGTGTGAATTTAAGTACAAGGGACATAAAATTCCTAGCACATAGTAAGTGCATAATAAATCCTGCTGCCGATAATGATGATTCTGTGTTAGGTAGCTATTGTCTGCAGTAATTGTACTTCTCTGGGTATCACTATCACAACTATAGATAACTGCTTTTGCAGTCATATTTTCATGTCTGTCTCCCCCATAAGCTGTAAGTCTCCTGAGGGCTGAAACTATTTCTGTCTTGTTTACCACTATGTCATCAATGACTCATACTGTGCCTGGCCCACGTATTTAACTCTTCACTGCATTAATTAATAGATGAATGAATAAATGGAGAGATATTAGGATTGGGGGATTTTTCTCTTTCTTTAGAGGTAGTGATTTTATAGGAGGAAGTAATAGGGCAGGTGAGGGATGGGAAAGTCACAGAAGATGTTCTCCAAATGGTATAAGCTCTTAAAGACTTTGGGAAAGATTAGCAGAGCCCCCGCTTCTTCATTTACCCCTTGTTTCTCTGCATTTTCTGCCTCCAATATATATAAAATATATATTATTTTATATCAGATTAGCCTCCTACCAATTCCAGTGGGTTTATCAGTCTCCCTAAAGCTTAAAAAAAGACTACTTGTTTGCCTACCTCTACACTGTTTCACTAATACAAACCATGATCATTAGGCTTTTAGACTAGTCCAGAAAAACCTGTCTTACCCATAATTTATGTATGATAGCTACATTTTTCCCTAGTATTTTCCCATGGTAGATATTTCACTTTTTAGTTACCTGGTTGGATCACCTAACTTAACTTAGTTGGATCATCTAACTTTAATGTTACAGCATTTCCTGAACAAGAATATGTGCTGTAATGAAACTTATAAATTAAAACTTATAAATTAACTTTAGACAAGATGGGATCGGGAGGGAGACAAACCATAAGAGACTCTTAATCTCACAAAACAAACTGAGGGTTGCTGGCAGTGGGGGGGCGAGGGTGGTAGGGTTATGGACCCTGGGGAAGGTATGTGCTATGGTGAGTACTGTGAAGTGTGTAAGCCTGATGATTCACAGACCTGTACCCCTAGGGCTAATAATACATTATATGTTAATAAAAATTTTAAAAAAATAAATTAACTTTAGGATTATAACTCCTTTCTTGACTGCAGAGTTGCCTTTATGTGCAGGAACTGCTTATTGCAAAGCAAAGACACTGGATTTATAGTCACCCTCTTCTGTGGGCCTCCTCTTCTCATCTGACAGTGAGGAGTCCGGGCCAAACAAATGGATTTTCAACAGTAGCGAAGGATGGGAGCCTGAGTGAGCTAGGTTCAGCCCTCCTTCCCCTCTTTTGCCTGCCAGAGCAACTGTTATTTTTTTTAGATGCTTGGCTCCAGTGAAGGAATTAATTTGAACAAAAATTTCCATGGTAAAAATTAAAATCAGCAAACTGGAAGAGACTTTTCTATAATCCAAAGTAAAGAAAACGAAATCACCCAACAAATAATATCTGAGTCTGGGGGGCTATTTCAGTAGGACTGTCAGATAAAATACAAGATGTGAAGTTAAATTTCAATTTCAGGAACAATGAATAATTGTATAGTAGAAGTATGTCCTATATTCAAGTCATACGTACACGGAATCTGGCAACCTCAGAATATGTGAGGCACTTTAAGAATGAGGGACAAGCAGCATACAACAAGAAAAGCACAAAGACATGATAAAAGGAGTTAAATTTATTGCTGTAGATATTATTATTATTATTATTATTATTTTATATCATACAGAATCCTCATCCCAACCCATCCCCAAAGACTACTTCCTATGTCCTTACTACTTCTGGAATTTATTGCTCATTTGAAAATTTTGAAGTCAATGGAAAAATGGGGTTCAATATACAGAATCTAACTTTACATCAAATATACACAGAAGGCATATATGCCATGGAGTTGGAAAGTCTGCTTCAAAACCCTGCATTAAAAATAACCTATCTGGGGGCACCTGGGTGGCTCAGTCAGTTAAGCAGCTGCCTTTGGCTTAGGTCCTGGGATGGAGCTCCACGTTGGGCTTCCCGCTCTGTGGGGAGTCTGCTAGTCCCTCTCCCTCTGCCTCTCCCCCCCCAGGTTTTACTCTCTCAAGCTCACTCTCTCTCTCAAATAAATAAATAAAATATTTTATTTTAAATGACCTATCTGGTTCTAAAATGACAGAATCTGGGGAATGATTCTCTACCTGTTACATATATGATGTGTTCTTCCTATTGGACCTCATGTCCTCAATTTTGTCCAGAGGGCATGAGAGGCCATAGGGCAACACTTGTCATCCCCTTTGACACAGGACAGAGTTCGCTCTGTTCAAATGAGGGAGTAGTAAAAATGAATTTGTATTCATTTTTAAACTCCTGTATAGTGAAAGTATCAGTATTTGGAGGATAATCGGTATCTTTGGAAATATTCAGAGTTATCTCAAATTGACCATTTGGGGCTTACGTGAAACAAGACTGTTTTGGATGTACTTAAAGACTATCTTAATCATCAAAGAAAGATCTCCTTATACTACGAAGGGAGGCTGAGTCAAATGGTACCTGTGAAAGTTGCTATTATCTAAGTTCTTATCCACAGATAGCTTACAGTTTAAAAGTTAAAATCATATATAAACATGCAAAATTATTTTGTGAAATAATCGCAGAACTTCACTTACTGAGGTGAAATCTTCATTATTCTTCCTCAGATAGTCTTTTCTTCCTTACCACATCTCCCCATCTCTTAAAAATATATCTGAAGCCATAAGAGGAAAAGCGAATGATTTCTCTCATTTTTTTTATTTTTTAATTTTTTTAAATTAACATATAATGTATTATTTGCCCCAGGGGTATAGGTCTGTGAATCATCAGGCTTACACACTTCACAGCACCCACAGTAACACATACCCTCCCCAATGTCCATAACCCAACCACCCTCTCCCTAGCCCCCTTCCCCTGGCAACTCTCAGTTTGTTTTGTGAGATTAAGAGTCTCTTATGGTTTGTCTCCCTCCCAACTGCATCTTGTTTCCTTTTTTCCTTCCCTATCCCCCAAGCCCCCCACTATGCCTCTCAAATTCCTCATATCAGGGAGATCATATGATAATTGTCTTTCTCTGATTGACTTACTTTGCTCAGCATAATACTCTCTAGTTCCATCCATGTTGTCGCAAATGGCAAGATTTTGTTTCTTTTGATAGCTGCATAGTATTCCATTGCATATATATACCACCTCTTCATTATCCATTCATCTGTTGATGGACATCTAGGTTCTTTCCATAGTTTGGCTATTGTGGACATTGCTGCTATAAACATTCAGGTGCACGTGCCCCTTCGGATCACTACATTTGTACCTTTAGGGTAAATACACAGTAGTGCGATTGCTGGGTCATAAGGTAGCTCTATTTTCAACTTTTTGAGGAAACTCTATGCTGTTTTCCAGAGTGGTTGCACCAGCTTGCATTCCCACCTACAGTGTAGGAGGGTACCCCTTTCTCCACATCCTCACCAACATCTGTCATTTCCTGACTTGTTAATTTTAGCCATTCTGACTGGTGTAAGGTGGTATCTCATTGTGGTTTTGACATGTAGTTCCCTGATGCAAAGTGATGTTGAGCACTTTTTCATGTGTCTGTTGGCCATCTGTAAGTCTTCTTTGCAGAAATGTCTGTTCATGTTCTCTGCCCATTTCTTGATTGGATTATTTGTTCTTTGGGTGTTGAATTTGATAAGTTCTTTATGGATTTTGGATACTAGCCCTTTATCTGATATGTCATTTGCAAATATCTTCTCCCATTCTGTCAGTTGTCTTTTGGTTTTGTTGACTGTTTCCTTTGCTGTGCAAAAGCTTTTGATCTTGATGAAGTCCCAATAGTTCATTTTTGCCCTTGCTACCCTTGCTTTTGGTGATGTTTCTAGGAAGAAGCTGCTGCGACTGAGGTCGAAGAGGTCGCTGCCTGTGTTCTCAAGGATTTTGATGGATTCCTTTCTCACATTGAAGTCTTTCATCCATTGTGAGTCTATTTTTGTGTATAGTATAAGGAAATGGTCCAGTTTTGTTTTTATGCGTGTGGATGTCCAATTTTCCCAACACCATTTGTTGAAGAGACTGTCTTTTTTCCATTGGATATTCTTTCCTGCTTTGTCAAAGATTAGTTGACCATAGAACTGAGGGTCTATTTCTGGGCTCTCTATTCTGTTCCATTGATCTATGTGCCTGTTTTTGTGCCAGTACTATACTGTCTTGATGATGGCAGCTTTGTAATAGAGCTTGAAGTCTGGACTTGTGATGCCACCAACTTTGGCTTTCTTTTCAACATTCCTCTGGCTATTCGAGGTCTTTTCCAGTTCCATATAAATTTTAGGATTATTTGTTCCATTTCTTTGAAAAAAATGGATGGGATTTTGATAGGGATTGCATTAAATGTGTAGATTGCTTTAGGTAGCATAGGCATTTTCACAATATTTGTTCTTCCAATCCATGAGCATGGGATGTTTTTCCATTTCTGTGTGTCTTCCTCAATTTCTTTCATGAGTACTTTAAAGTTTTCTGAGTACAGATTCTTTGCCTCTTTGGTTAGATTTATTCCTAGGTATCTTATTGTTTTGAATGCAGTTGTAAATGGGATTGACTCCTTAATTTCTCTTTCTTCTGTCTTGTTATTGGTGTATAGAAATGCAACTGATTTCTGTGTGTTGATTTTATATCCTGACACTTTACTGAATTCCTGTACAGTTCTAGCAGTTTTGGAGTGGAGACGTTTGGGTTTTCCACATAAAGTATCATGTCATATACAAAGAGTAAGAGTTTGACTTCTTCTTTGCCAATGTGGATACCTTTAATTTCTTTTTGTTGTCTGATTGCTGAGGCTAGGCCTTCTAGTACTGTGTTGAATAGCGGTGGTGATAATGGACATTTCCTTAGTGGAAAAGCTCTGTTTTTCTCCATTGAGAATGATATTTGCTGTGGGTTTTTCATAGATGGCTTTGATGATATTGAGGTAAGTGCCCTCTATCCCTACACTTTGAAGAGTTTTGATCAAGAAAGGATGCTGTACTTTGTCAAATGTTTTTTAAGCATCTATTGAGGGTATCATATGGTTCTTGTTCTTTCTTTTATTAATGTATTGTATCACACTGGTTTATTTGCAGATGTTGAACCAAACTTGCAGCCCTGGAATAAATCCTTGGTCATGGTGAATAATCCTTTTAATGTACTGTTCCCACCTATTGCCTAGTATTTTGGTGAGAATTTTTGCATCTGTGTTCATCAAGGATATTGGTCTGTAATTCTCTTTTCTGATGTGGTCTGTGTCTGGTTTGGGATCAAAGTAATGCTGGCCTCATACAATGAGTTTGGGAGCTTTCCTTCCATTTCTATTTTTTTGGAACAGTTTCAAGAGAATAGGTATTAATTCTTCTTTAAATGTTTGGTAGAGTTCCCCTGGGAAGCCGTCTGGCCCTGGGCTCTTGTTTCTTGGGAGATTTTTGATGACTGCTTCAATCTCCTTACTGGTTATGGGTCTGTTCAGGTTTTCTATTTCTTCCTGGTTCAGTTTTGGTAGTTCATATGTCTCTATGAATGCATCCATTTCTTCCAGATTGTCAAATTCGCTGGCGTATAGTTGCTCATAATATGTTCTTATAATTGTTTGTATTTCTTTGGGGTTGGTTTTGATCTCCCCTTTCATTCATGATTTTATTTATTTGGGTCCTTTCTCTTTTCTTTTTGATGAGTCTCACCTCACCAAATTATCAATCTTATTAGTTTATCATCTTACTAGTTTATCAGTCTTACTAATTCTTCCAAAGAACCAGCTCCTAGTTTCGTTGATTTGTTCTACTGGGTTTTTTTGTTTCTATTTCATTGATTTCTGCTCTGATCTTTATTATTTATCTTCTACTGCTGGGTTTAGGCTTTCTTTGTTGTTCTTTCTCCAGCTCCTTTGGGTGCAGGGTTAGGTTGTGTATTTGAGACCTTTCTTATTTCTTGAGAAAAGCTTGTATCGCTATATACTTTCCTCTCAGGAACACATTTGCTGTGTCCCTCCCACAGATTTTGAAAAGGTTTGTTTTCATTATCATTTGTTTCCATGAAATTTTTCAATTCTTCTTTAATTTCCTGGTTGACCCATTCATTCTTTAGTAGGATGTTCTCTAACCTCTATGTATTTGAGTTCTTTCCAACTTTCCTCTTGTGATTGAGTTCTAGCTTCAGAGCATTGTGGTCTGAAAATATGCAGGGATTGATCCCAATTTTTTGGAACTGGATTTGTGATCCAGGATGTGATCTATTCTGGAGAATGTTCCATGGGCACTAGAGAAGAATGTGTATTCTGTTGCTTTGGGATGGAATGTTCTGAATATATCTGTGATGTCCATCTGGTCCATGTGTCATTTAAGGCCTTTATTTCCTTGTTGATCTTTTGCATGGATGATCTGTCCATTTCAGTGAGGGGGGTGTTAAAGTCCCTACTATTATTGTATTATTGTTGATGTGTTTCTTTGATTTCATTATTAATTGGTTATATAGTTGGCTGCTCCCATGTTAGAGGGATAGATATTTAAAATTGTTAGATATTTAAAATTTTTAGATCTTCTTGTTGGACAGACCCTTTGAGTATGATATAGTGGCCTTCATCATCTCTTATTATAGTTTTTGGCTTAAAATCTAATTGATCCGATATAAGGATTGCCACCCCAGCTTTCTTTTGATGTCCATTAGCATAGTAAATTGTTTTCCACCCCCTCACTTTCAATCTGGAGGTGTCTTCGGGTCTAAAATGAATTTCTTGTAGACAGCATATTGATGGGTTTTGTTTTTTTATCCCTTCTGATACCCTGTGTCTTTTGATTGGGGCATTTAGCCCATTTACATTCAGGGTAACTATTGAAAGAAATGAATTTAGTGCCATTGTATTGCCTGTAAAGTGATTGTTACTGTATATTGTCTCTGTTCCTTTCTGGTCTACTACTTTTAGGCTCTCTCTTTGTTTAGAGGACCCATTTCAATATTTCCTGCAGGGCTGGTTTGGTGTTTACAAATTCTTTCAGTTTTTGTTTGTCCTGAAAGCTTTTTATCTCTCCTTCTATTTTCAATGATAGCCTAGCTGGATATAGTATTCTTGGCTGTGTGTTTTTCTCATTTAGTGCTCTGAATATATCATGCCAGTTCTTTCTGGCCTGCCAGGTCTCTGTGGATAAGTCTGCTGCCAATCTAATATTTTTACCATTGTATGTTACAGACTTCTTGTCCCGGGCTGCTTTTAGGATTTTCTCTTTTTCACTAGGACTTGTAAATTTTACTATTAGATGATGGGTTGTGGACCTATTTTTATTGATTTTGAGGGGGGCTTTCGATGCTTGTTCCCTTTGCCATATTAGGGAAATTCTCTATGATAATTCTCTCCAATATACCTTCTGCTCCCCTCTCTCTTTCTTCTTCTTCTGGAATCCCAATTATTCTAATGTCGTTTCATCTTATGGTATCACTTATCTCTCAAATTCTCCCCTCGTGGTCCAGTAGTTGTTTGTCTCTCTTTTGCTCAGCTTCTTTATTCTCTGTCATTTGGTCTTCTATATCACTAATTCTTTCTTCTGCCTCATTTATCCTAGCAGTAAGAGCCTCCATTTTTTATTGCACCTCATTAGTAGCGTTTTTTATTTCAACTTGGTTAGATTTTAGTTCTTTTATTTCTCCAGAAAGGGCTTTTATTTCTCCGGACAGTGTTTCTCTAATATATTCCATGCCTTTTTCAAGCCCAGCTATAACCTTGAGAATCATCATTCTGAACTCTAGATCTGACATATCACCAATGTCTGTATAGATTAGGTCCCTAGCCTTCAGTACTGCCTCTTGTTCTTTTTTTTGTGGTGAGTTTTTCTGCCTTGTCATTTTATCCAGATAAGAATATATGAATGAGAGAATAAAATACTAAATGGGTGGTAAAGACCACAGAAAAATGTACGCTAACCAAATCAGAAGAGACCCCAAATCAGGGGGAGAAGAAAAGGGGTAAAAAGAAGTTTAAAAAAATTTTTTTTTAATTATATATATTAGACTGGTGAATAGAACAGAGCCACACACTTGATTTTGGGTATATTTTGGTCTCTTAGAAGAAACTACTTCCCAAAATTTTAAAGAAAGAAAGAAATATATATATATATGTATATATACATATATATATATATACATACACACACACACACACACAAATAAGGGCAAACACGATGAAGGGATGGACTATGACTGTAAAGATTAAAATTTTTTAAAAAATTCTAAAAAAGGGGTTGATAAGATAAGTTGGTTGGAAAAAGAAAGTGGAGATGTGCTCAGGCTGGAGACTAGAACAAAGCCCTGTGCTAGATTTAGGGTATATTTTCATCTACTAGAAGAAATTGTATCCCAAAATTTTTAGAAGGAAAAAACCCTATATTTATACAAAAAATAAAGTTGGATGCAATGAAGGATAAAATATGACTATAATAATGAAGGTTTAAGGAGAATTTTTTTTAGAAAGGTATTGTTAAGATAAGCTAGTTAAAAAAACATTAAAAGGGTCACCTGGATGGCTCAGTGGGGTAAAGCCTCTGCCTTCAACTCAGGTCATGATCCCAGGGTCCTGGGATTGAGCCCTGCAACGGACTCTCTGCTTGGCAAGGAACCTGCCTCCTCCTCTCTCTGCCTACTTGTGGTTATTTAAATAAATAAATAAAATCTTAAAAAAATTAAAAAACATTAAAAGAGGAAAAGTTAAAAAAATTAGAATAAGAAATAAAATTTAAAAAATTTAATTAACTTTGCAAGACTAAAAAATCATGGGGAGAAAACCATGAGTTACATACTTTGCTTTCCCCTCCTCTGGAATTCTGCTGTTCTCCTTGAGCTTAAGCCTCAGTGAGCTTGGTTTTGGCTGGATGTTCTTGCTGATCTTCTGGGGGAGGGACCTGTTGCAGTGATTCTTACATGTCTATGCCTGAGGTGGAATTGCACCACCCTTGCCAGGGGTCGGGCTAAGTAATCTGCTTGGGTTCACTCTTGGGAGCATCTGTTCCCAGAACTCTGTACCAGTTTGGAGGACCGGAATGAAAATGGCAGCCTCCCAGTCTCTGGCCTGGAGGAGCCAAGAGCTTAGGGCCCCACTCCTCAATGCACCTTCAGAGAAAAGTGCTCAATCACTTTCATCTCCCTGGTCTCTGGCCGCACTCTGAGCTCACCTGGCCTGTGACTGAGCATTTCTGTCTCTGATGCATGGCCCTGCTTGAAGTCTCCAAACCCAGCAGATTCCTGCCGCTCTGCTCCTCCAGAGGACAAAGGTGAGTCTCCCTGGATCTGCTACATGTGGGGTCCTTGCTCAAAGAGCTGTGATCCAACTGTGCTGCAGATCATGGTTTAAGGTAACACCAAGCTCAGAGCTCACTTGTTGGCTCCGTCTCTGTGGTCGGCTTCCCCACTCTGATACCTGTGAGCTCTGTGACACTCAGACACCCCCGATCCTTCTGTGACCCCACGGGACCTGAGACCACACTGTCCTTGTGAGGGCTCCACCCCCGCTTAGCCTCTGGAGCAATGTGCCTCAGTGGAGCAGACTTATAAAAGTTTGGATTTTGTGCTCCATTGCTCCACCACTTGCTGGGAGACAGTCCTCCTCCCATGGTCTATCTTTCCATTTCTTCGGATTCACTTATCCACATGTCCTACCTTTCAGAAAGTGGTCGATTTTCTGTTTCTAGAATTGAAGCTCTTCTCTTTGATCTCCTGTTGGGTTGGTAGGTGTTTGGAATGGTTTGATAACTATCTAGTTGATCTCCTGCTGCCTGATGTCATCTCAGTCTGCTACTCCTCTGCTATTTTGACTCTCCTTCCCAGAATCCAACATTGGGACCAGGTCCTCACTTGCCAAGTCTCCTTTGTGTCCAGGCAGAACTCTCGTTTTATTTATAAGTAGTTTCTCTCAGCCACAACTGAGGCTTCTATGGTGTGGTCCTCCCTCTGAACAGTGTATACAGCCAATGACTGCTCTGAGAGAGGAGAAGCCAAGTCTCACCACCCAGCCTTCCAAGTCTGATCTTCCCAGGCTTTTTGTCTCCCCCTTCTCCAATTCACCCTGTACAATCACTCTCAGATTAATATTCTGTCATTACTGCTTGCTTTTTTTAAGTGCTGAGCACAGAAATCTTCCAGTGACTCCTCTTTTCCGCCTCTGTACTGTGGAAGCCACCTGAATGGCCTGAGGCCAGTGAAATCATCCTCCTTGGCTTCATTCATTCCTTCTAGGCACTAGTGGTACTAATGGACATCCCTGAGATGCTGCATGCTCTTCATGAAACTGACAGTCTTATGAGTGATACAGATCCCAAAAAACCAATTTCATAAAGTATTATATGACTATAATTGTGATAAAAGTTATAAAAGTAAATTACGAGCGCATTATGAAAGCAGACAGCTAGAGTGTATTAGTGAAATTAGGAAAGGCTGCCCTCGGGTAGTGATGCTAATGGGAGCTGGCCAGGTTTGGGGCTGAGAGAGATTGGGATTTGAACAGGGAAAAGAAAAGAGAATATTCCAGGCAGAGGAAGGAAGGACCCCCAGCCATGTGTGACTGCAAAGCAATGAGTGAACAGAGTGACATGGGCCAGGGATGAACCTCAGAGCCAGATTGCTCAGATCCTACAGAAACATTTTAAGGATTTGGACTTTAAATTAAAGATGGTGGGAAGACCATCCTCCATTTACTTGCTGTTCATCAGAAGGTATCTTAGTTTACCTACGGAGGCCATTAGCTACAAAATGCATAGCTCCTGAATGAGCTCATATAATCACAATCTGCTTTAATAAGACATGACATCTAAACCAAGAAAGACAGCCACAGTATAGCCTCTACTAGTGAGAAAATCCCAGGGACTCCAGAAATTAAGTAAAGTAGTATGTCTACTTGTTTCAAAACAAAGGTGTCCATATTGGTGGTTCTACCCTTCCATGGTTTACTGATAATCCTGATTGCTGAATAAACCAAGGAAAGCCTGGACACCTTTTTTGAGGCTGAGTGGTCACCCTCCTTTAGCTCCTCTGCCTCCTGCTTCTTCTGCACCTTGACCCCTTTATTCTCTCCTTCTATCTGCTGTCCCTTGCCTCTACTCTTGGAGTCTACTGTGTCTGTAAGAGGACATTTGACAGTAAGAAAGGCTGATCTCATAGTAATGTCTCTTTCCCACATCCCTTCCATCTAGAGTCTCACACAGAGTTCACAGTCCCGGGCCGGTCCTGGTTCTGAGAACCCAGGCCCATGAGCATCATATCAGTGGAGGATTAGCATGGAATGCTGTGCTAGAAAAAGTTGCTGAGATCATGTTGCAAATAACTCTTGACAACTTTTGCAGAGAAAAACTGTAATGAGCTTGAACTTTTTAAACTAAAAAAGACTCTGATTGTGATTTGGATATAAGCAGGCTCTATATTAAAAATAAGCACAGGTCACCTGGGTGGCTCAGTCAGTTAAGCAGCTGCCTTCGATTCGGGTCGTGATCCCAGAGTCTGGGATCGAGCCCCACATCAGTCTCACGGCTCAGCAGGAAGCCGGCTTCTCCCTCTTCCATTCCCCCTGCTTATGTTCCCTCTCTTGCTGTGCCTCTCTGTGTTAAATAAATAAATAATCTTTTTTTTTTAAGATTTTATTTATTTATTTGACAGAGATCACAGCTAGGCAAAGAGGCAGGCAGAGAGAGAGGAAGGGAAGCAGGATCCTTGCCGAGCAGAGAGTCCGACATGGGGCTCAATCCCAGGACCCTGGGATCATGACCTGAGCTGAAGGCAGAGGCTTTAACCCACTGAGCCACCCAGGCGCCCCAAATAAATAAATAATCTTAAAAAAAATAAGCACACTGGTCATATTTAAAAACTAAAAAATGACCTATTTTTTTTTTTCTTTTTGCTTGGAGGTGAGAGGCTTAGTCTCTTTCTATTCTTCACCATCACAACTAGTCAGCCCCCTACACACCTCCAGAAATTATTGGCATAATCCTAAAGTTGGGATAAACAAAGGCACACCAGACTTCAAAAAACTGTCATTTCAAGAACTCATTAGCTTGGCTGCTTTGCAGACTATTAATGGAGTTTAGAGAACAATAACTCAAATTTAAAGAATTTTCAGGCATATGGTTCCATAGGGCGCTGCCTTGCCTGCTTGAGAAGACTTCCGTAGGCCCTCACGATCATGACAATCATTTGTGAGTGCCACAGTTCTCATTCTTTACTCCTCGGCCCCCATCCCTAACACCCCATATTCATTTCTTGATAAACATTCCCTAAAACATTTGACACTAGGAGCAACTACCTCAAAGAAATAGATCAGCACATCAGAAAAGAGGAGGAGTATCATGGACTTGTGAAGGCAGTGTTACACAATATGATAGACTGAAAAGCATCTCTAACCAGGACCCAAGAATTTCAGCCTTTGATTTTGCTACTTCACTGTGCAGCCTTAACCTATCACTTGATTTCTGAGTGTCATTGTTCTCACTAAGTGACCCCACAGATTTGGGAAACTGTATTTTACTGACATATTACAAATGGGGAAATAACGATAAGGAGTTTATTGGTCTGACTCCTTTGTTTACAAAGTTTTTTTGTTTGGTGGTTTGTGGTTTTTTTTTTTTTTTTTTGGTTTTGTTTTTTGGCCTTTTTTTTGTTTTGGGGGTTTTTTTGGCCCCTGAAATGTTATGCAGGCTATGTCTTTTATTTGAAATGCCTCGACTTGATGTAACTGTGTAAAAGACAGGAGTGATTTGTATTTCAAGCCCAAGAAGATAACAGCTCCCACCTGGAAGGGAGCCTCTCTGAGACTGCTTTCTACGTGAGCTCAAAGGATGCTGTTGGTCACATAGAGCAACTACCAATGTCCCAGAATCCCTTTTGCCAGTTTTTTGGAGCTTTTAAAGAACAGTTTTTCAGTAGTGATTTCCCACAGTACCTAATCATTTCAGGTAGTAGTTTAGACTCATTAAGTCTTTGAAGTCACCAACGTGCTATTAAATGGCTCACTGCTCTGGCGCATTAAATGACAGTGAAATGGGGGGGGGGGCGCTAGTCTGTGTGGCCAGACCGGCAGGAAATGGCCTGAGTACCCCTGCGCAAAGCCTTTATTTAAAAAGGAACCACTTGTTCGGGCTTGAATGCTGAGCCTGCTGCTTATTACTCTTTGGTATGTTCTCACGAGGTCCAGGGACACTTGTTTTCGTAAATGCAGACACTGGAGCATGAATCTGGAACACCTGCTTTCAGTATTCACAGATTTACAGAACAGACATGTAGTTATGCATCACAAGATTGGATTTTTACAATCTCAGAAGCATACCCACAGTGGCATTGATGTTATTTGGTTACAGATGTTTTGTTCAAGGGCTACAGTTCTTACTTTGCATCTCTGTGACTGTTTCTAGTGACTTGTCTGTGGTACTGAGGAGTAGGGGTGCCATGGAGTCAGAGAAACGGGGTGTTTGTGCATGTGTGTGTTTTATTTGTTCCAGTTAACGTGGGGGATTATGATTCAATTAGCTCTGTTTTCTGGTCCTCTAGGCAGGTCCGTTTTCTACATAATTGTATTGTGTATCACTCTGTGCTTTATGTTATAATAAAAATAATGTAACATAATAAAAGGATGTGATCTTTTAATTGGTTAAATGCAATTTGTTGTAGTATAGGCTTTGGGGGATCATAAAGTTCCCAGCATTAGGCACCTTATTTCTAGACGCTTTGGTTAGCTAGCACCTCCTATGTTCAGAATATTGTATGTATTAGAAACAGGGTAATCTCCCATCCAGATGATTCTTGATATGTGGTAGGTTGGGGTTCTAATGATTCTTCTATTGTGGTAGTCAGATATGTGATCTCATATCTTAATAATCTGAGAATATTCTTTACTAGATTTACCTCTATTAAATTTGACCATATGAATTAAGCAATCAGAGCTAATTAAATGTGTTGATATACATGGCATCAGAGTGTAGCCTAATTAATTCTAATCATTAAGCCGCTGAGATCGAAAGAGCATGTGTCAATGGTAACTGTGTCCAGAGATTCCACCACTAACCATCCAGAGTAGAATATTCCTAGAGCATAGTTGATATAGTGACTCCAGTAGATCTAGATTTGTTCAAGACTTACTGAGGGACAAAGCACTCAAATTTGAGTTTAGGTTTTGTGATGTGTTTAGCATATGCCAAATAAATGCTGGCCAAAATATATGGCAGAAGGATAAGAAGCTAAAAACTCAGAATATGGGGTGCCTGGGTGGCTCAGTGGGTTAAGCGTCTGCCTTTGGCTCAGATCACGATCTCAGGGTCCTGGGATTGAGCCCCGCATTGGGCTCTCTGCTCAGCAGGGAGCCTGCTTCTCCCTTCCGCTCTGGCTGCTTCCCAGCCTACTTGTGATCTCTCTGTCAAATAAATAAATAAAATTTTAAAAGAAAAATTGGAATGACAGAGAGACTGACCTAGGTATAAATTTTAGCTTTTAAAAATCTCTTAGCCTCACTTTTCTCATCTGTAAAATAGGAACAATAACACCTCCAGATCTAAGGATTAAATAGGACTGTAAACGTTAGGCAGTAATATAGTAGGTCTCAGTAAATGAATGAATGGTCTTTGCGAGCCAGCAGAGTCTAAGGAGACACAGGATGGTTGTGTAGCAAATAGACTCTCTGGAGAGACTTGTGAACCCAGTCCTGGTTCTGTGGCTACCAGCAATGTGATTGTGCGGAAGTTTCCTAACCTTTCAAGCTAGATTAGTGTCCTCTTGCTGCTGTAATGAATTATCACGAATTTGTGGCTTAAAACAACACAAATATATTATCTTACAGATCTGGAGGTCCAGAAGTCCAAAAAGAGTCTGACTATGCTAACAATCAGGGTGTTGGCAGGGTTGCTTTCTTTCTGGAAGTCCTAGAGGAGAATTCATTTCCTCACCTTTCCCAGCTTCCAGGAGGCCCCCTCATCCCTTGGTTTGTGGGCCTTCCCCCCATCTTCAGTGTGTCTCTTTCCTTTATAAGGACTCATAATTACATTGGACCCACCCACATAATCCAGGATAATCTCATCACAAAATCCTTAATTGAATAACATCTGCAAAGTCCCTTTTGCTATATAAGGTGACATATTCACAAAATGTAGAGACTGGGACCTGCACCTCCTTGGGAGGTCATTATTCTGCCTACCTCTTTGGACTCAGTTTTCTTCTGTATAAAACAGAGTAGTGTCATATGACCTATCTTAGAATTAGGATAAGAAATTCAGAGACTACCCACACATGGTAAACACTTAATGCATGTTAACTATTAATTGTTATTATTCTCTGAAAATGAATCTCAGAGTCCCTTCCTGTTACATAACCCAGGCATTCATGCTTCTGCCTCCACAAAATGATCCAGAGGGCCTGCGAGATTCAAGGCTGAGAAAGAAGGCGCCTTCCCACCCGCTATTCTTCCCCACTAAAATTCTTGGCAACCACCAACTTAGAGCCATGGTTCTCTCAAGAAACAGAGATTTCTTCCAGTCATTCCTTAGTTTCAGACAAATTCTCTTCAAAGGAAGGACATAACGAAGAGGCTTCTAATTCATAGAAACAGATCCAGAGGCAAGAAATAAGGGCTGCCTGTTTCTTCTTTCCATTCTCTACTCCTGTCAGGCCAGTCAGCCCTCATCTCAGGGAAAGGACCATAGTGTGCAGAATGCTGTTGTTTATTGCTGGGGATCTTGCAGCCATAACTTCTGGCAGCTCATACACTCTGCCTGTTTCTTTTCCATGTGGCCTATTTAATTTTGGCATGTGCATATATTAACCCCATAGACTTGGCTGTGACTCTACTGGATAGGAATTATCAGGGTCCCTATAATGTCAATGCAGTTTTCTGGGTTGTTTTATATTGTATCAGCTTGAGATATTTTCTTCTGAGAGAATTTGAGTAGAGAAAGGGAAAAAATAGCATGATATTAAGTTATTCAATATTTAACTATGGCTTAGCCTCCATTCCACTTTTTACCGACAGATCATGCTAGAGTGAAAAGTTGTTAAATGTAGATTCCCTTATTCCTCACTGGAAGTGAGAACAAAATAACTGCTTTTACCATCTAGGATTCTTGAGATTTGCCCTTTGAAAATATTTGTTCTGGCATAAATATATTTTGAGAGACATACAGAAGAATTAGTAAGGAGGAAGAGGGCTTAAAAATAATTTAGTAGAGGGACGCCTGGGTGGCTCAGTTGGTTAAGCAGCTGCCTTCGGCTCAGGTCATGATCCCAGCGTCCTGGGATCGAGTCCCACATCGGGCTCCTTGCTTGGCAGGGAGCCTGCTTCTCCCTCTGCCTCTGCCTGCCTCTCTGTCTGCCTGTGCTCACTCTCTCTCTCTCTCTCTAACAAATAAATAAATAAAATCTTTTAAAAATAATAATAATAATTTAGTAGAGGGACGCCTGGGTGGCTCGGTTGGTTAAGCGGCTGCCTTCGGCTCAGGTCATGATCCCAGCATCCTGGGATCGAGTCCCACATCGGGCTCCTTGCTCAGCAGAGAGCCTGCTTCTCCCTCTGCCTCTGCCTGATTCTCTGTCTGCCTGTGCTCACTCTCGTGCTCTCTCTCTTTCTGACAAATAAATAAATAAAATCTTTAAAATAAAAAGTTCTTAAAAAAATAATAATTTAGTAGACACTCTTTCATCTTTTCGTATCCTTCATCGACTGTGTTTGGAACCCTGTGTTCTTTTCATGCTTTGTATTGGTTCTGAATCTGTAAAAAGATAGTGGTGGTCCTATTGACGTCTTCCTCCCTGCCTATCTTAGTCCCCTTTCCCCATTTGCTCTCCCATCATCTTTATCTCAAAGGACAGTTGGGTGCTTGGGTGGCTCAGTGGGTTAAGTATCTGCCTCTTGTTTTCAGCAAAGGTCATAGTAGGGTCATGAGATTGAGCCCCACGTTGAGCCCCATTTCAGGGTCCACACTGGGCATGGAACCTGCTTAAGAGCCTCTCTCTCTCCCTCCCCCTTAACTCCTCCCCCATGTTCTCTTGCTCTCTATCTAAAAAAAAAAAAAGAAGAAGAAGAAGAAGAATTTATGCCAAATTAATTATACCAAGGTGAGCTTTCTGATTCTCCCAGGAAAATTTGCATTTTAAGGGAATAAACTTAATTTTCCCAGCTTTATTGAGGCATGATTGACAAATAAAACTATAATATATGTACAATGTACAACATGATTTGTTATGCCTATACATTTTGAAATGATCCCCGCAAGCAAGTTACTTAACACACTCCTCACCTCAAGTAGTTACCTTCTTTTATTGTTATGAGAAAGCTAAAGATGTGCTCTCTTAGAAAAGTTCAAGTTTAAAATTCATTATTATTAACTACAATCATCATGCTATACATTAGATCCACAGAACTCACTCACCATTTAACATTCTGTTTTCTTTTCCTGCTATCCTTGCTTGGTCTTTCTTTCTCAAGCTTAAGAACTGTTTTGTTGGTTTGAGTCATAGTCCCTCATACACGTAGAAAGGAAGAAAGTGAAGAAAGGAGCAGAGTTAAGGAAAGGAAAAGAAAGGGCAAGAAGAGGAGTCTGAAGACGGGAAAGAGAGAATAAAATGAAAAGAGAAGTGGGAGAACTTGAAGGAGGAAGTGCATAGAGGACCTATGCGCTTTATGACCTATAGGTTTCTTTCCTTAATGAAATCATGCCAGCACTCAACCCCTTACCACCATCCCACCCAACTCTCCTTGGCATCCACTAACGCACATCTTCAGGGATGTTTCAGCCTCATTCATTGTGTGTATGTGTGGGAATGTCCCACCACCACCACCCTCAGAGGAAAACGAGACGTTCCCTTGAGTCTTACTTCATATGACGTCATTTTGGTCTTAAGAAGCCGGGTAGGCTCTGTAGTCAGATGTATCTTGTTTGAAACTGAACTGGTCACTTAGGTGATTACTTAATTTCTCAGAAGTTCAGTGTCCACATTGGTAAAATGGGAACACCAGTATCTACATACAGTGTTCTTCTAAGAACACAATGAGAAAACTCCTGCATAATGCTTGGAACAGGGCAGGCTTTTTTTGTAACATGGTAATTTTTTTAAATAGTGTTGTGGCAGTTATTCTTTTAATCTTATTATTACTATTTCTTCTCCGATAAAGAGTCTGATTTTCTCATCCTACTGCAGAAAACAGTTTTCTTACCTGACTCTGCCTTTTTAATGTCTCCACACATAACCTTAACACTAAAAAATAAAAAATGGACATTTTAAAGCACACAAGCCTCCCTGGCTCGTATCTTGATTGCTCAATGCCATGTCCTACACTTAATCTCACTTTGTTTCTCCCAGTTCTTCTCCTGGAAGTCACACTCCCAGAAGTCTAGATAACAACTGGCCCATGCATCAGTAACTGCTCCCATTTTTTCCCCTTAATGCATTGGAATCAGACAAGGGGCGTACCTATCTCTTTCTACTGCTCTTCTTATGATCTTTCAAAACAAAGATGCATTAGAATCCTTTCAAGCAGCAGGAGTCACACCATAATGTCCTAAAGCACTTGGGATTGATCAGATGTGAGTTTCTTCCTGACACATGAATATTAAGTGTGCAGACACAGGCACGCTGGTTTCTACCATGTGAGGAGCCCATCCCTGCCTTCTTCACATCCTTCCTGTTTGCCTGGCCTCAAAAGACACCCAAAAGCCTTCTTGCACTTTCTCTCTGGGCAGTTTCTTTGCAGATACCCCCATTGTGATTGGCTGCTCCATTTCACCAACAGTTGGTGCTCCCTATAAAACAAACCTACCTTTGATCCTCACCAATTCCCAGCCTTCTTCTCCTAAACCAGCCCACATAAGCAACTATACTTCCTTTCTTTGTGAATCCATGTATGTAAATAAATGTTTTGGTGGGGCGAGGGTCCTTACCTTTTATCAAATCATTAGAAGGATCTATAACTTAAACGATGGCTTGGACAACATTGCATTGCTTAATGAGCTAATACATCCTGTCATTTTGAAGCCTCATTATTGAGAAGATAAATTTAACTCAGTCACTTGAACAGAATTTGGAATTACAGTATTAAAATTTTTCAAAATATTTTACTCTTATAAATGTGTAAGTATATATATAGTATAATCTCACTATTCTAAGTGGGGTTCAAAAATGTAGTTACAGGGGCACCCAGGTGACTCAGTGGGTTAAAGCCTCAGCCTTTGGCTCGGGTCATGATCCCAGGGTCCTGAGATCAAGCCTCATGTCGGGCTCTCTACTCAGCGGGGAGCGGGCTTCCCTTCCTCTCTCTCTGCCTGCCTTTCTGCCTACTTGTGATCTCTCTCTGTCAAATAAATAAATAAAATCTTTAAAAAAAAAATGTAGTTACAAA